>OZ024888.1:18379200-18449200 GCA_964017195.1 Siderastrea radians | reverse complement strand
CTTTTTCCCTGTTTCCTGGGATCTCTGGAGAACGATACACAAATTAACATTGCATGCCCAAGCAGCCAAGGTTCTAATGCGCCGCAAATTTTTATCTCATTACAAGAAGAGTATCTACAATGATACATTCCTCGAGTTCCTTCACGTGACTCATTGCTCACAAAAGGCTAATTTTTTTCCGACCCCATCTTGACGGGTAGGCAACGCAGTTAGAAATTATAGTGTTTGTATGGGAATCCGATGGCAAATATTTTTCTCAAAAATTGAATTCTGGACAACTTATGAATCGTAAAGTAAACATACTAGGCAAAAGTTTTTATTGACCAAGTTTGGAAGATGTAGCTGGTCTAGAAAGCGTTCAGTTACGTTTTTAATTTTCCATACATTTGCCTATAATTTTTTTCCCGCGAACCGCGTCAATTTACGGGAAAATATAGACAACTGGATGGAAAATTAAAAACGTAACTAAACGCTTTCTAGCCAAGCTACATCTTTCAAACTTGGTGAATAAAAACTTTTGCCTAGCATTTTAACTTTACAATTCATAAGTTGTCCAGAATTCAATTTTTGAAAAAAATATTGCCGTCGGATTTCCATACACACACTATAATTTCTAACTGCGTTGCCTACCTGTCAAGATGGCGTAGAAAACCGTGATAAGGCCAATTAAAACATTTTTTTCGTGGTGTTCTGTTTTCCAACGTGGAATCTGTGAGCTTCAATGTGAGCTAACAAACGGATAAAAATGTTTAGATTCGTTAGTTGGCAGAGTTGAAGGGCCAAAAGTTTTCAAGTTCGATTCGTCTACTTTGAGATCGACTTTGAGGCTTGTGAACTATCATTGTTCATTCAATTGCAGAAAAATAGTATGTTATCCTTTTCACCTTTCACTGTGACTTCTTGTCTGTAGCGTTATTTGGTTTCGCTGGCAGACTGAAGTCAACATGAGTTTCGGATGAGTTTATTAGCGGTCAAATGGCGAAGATGCATGGATCTACTTAGATTTCAAACACAACACTTAGAAATCGATTAGAAAAGAACTCTCGATTTTTATTGTTGTTGTCGTCGTTGTTGTAAGCTTATGGTTTGGAAATCTGTTCAAGTTAAAAATAGTTTAAAAGCTTTACTTACCTGTCTTTCCTGTGCTTTCCCATCTTTACAAGTCCGAACAGTTCTTAGACCGTAACCAAAGCGTCGAAATTTAAAGCGGTCAACTGAAGCATGTGCTTTGAAAGTGACGTCACAAGAAAATATCTCCCTTGGGGAGTAGTCCGCGTTGCAAATTTTGTAAGCTTAACATGAGGCAGAGCGCCTGCCAAATATCGAAAATATAGAACACCTGCGATTCTCATTTGGAGACAGAGAGGGTGAGGAGAACTTATTTTCTCTTTGCAAGTATTCAATATTCTTGATTAAAAAACTGAATATTCAATATTCCTTACAATTTTGAGCCAATATTCAATATTCCTTTACAATTTTAAGCCAGTATTCAATATTCATTATTCCGCTTCAACCCCCGAGGCTTAAAGGCTTAACACGGCCATGTCAGTGTTATTACGGCCTTATTTCTAAGGCCGGAACAACACCTCATGTAGTCATTTTCTTAAGCGATATTTTTGGATGCTGAAATATGCGTAGAGGTTTTCGTAGAGCTGTACGCTTCTACGTTAGAATCTCTTAGATAGTGATAGAGCCATAAATCGTAGAATTGTTCAAACGGACTTGGTACCTGTAGACTCGCGTTAGCAGAAAATGCTAGTTATGTTTTGAATTCTTAGACTGGTAGAAGAAAAGTGGACTTTGACTATCCCTCGACGACACTACGACTCTAAGACTCCATAACCTGCGATCAGGCTCTATTTTCGTTTCGCTCGGTGAAACATTCCGGCGGGAAGGGCTAAACGAAAAATAGAGCCTGATACAATTCTTCTACGGAACGTCTGCCGCCCACTTTTTTGATTGATTGACATTCAACAAAACGGCCAATCAAAATTTGTTTTGCTTGCACGCTCCTCGGTATGCAAATTTCCCATATGTGTGTGTATGTAATGGCATTCGCAAAAAAGTCCTCAAATGTTGGCAAAAATAAGAAAATCACAGGCTACGATAAATCTTGGCGCTAGCGTTCAAGTTTACAACTTGAAGGTACGCGCTCCGGTATTGTACATAGTTGCTCTGTCTGAGCTGAAACTGAATGAAAATTCAGAACACGACGAGGTTGTCATGTACCAAAATATGCTGCATGTTTGAATCCTTTCTCATTTCAGGTGGTATCCGGAAATATTCTCTACGCATTTGTCACCGATTTTCTGCGTAAAATACCTTGGGAAATTAAGAGAAATACCTTCAGTTTCACTCTTTAGTAAAAGAGATATCAATAAAACCGTTTATAAACAAACGAGTGTTTTGTAATTTAATTTAGTTCCAGAAGTGATAAATATTTGAGATTACCAGCGAATTTCATCTCTAAACAGCAGCGAATTTTAAAACGAAGAACATTTATTATAAACCTAGTCAGATCCTTTGATATCAATGTCAGAAATCATTAAAACCACATTATTAACACTGAATGAATAAACTGAAAGTCTTTATTACTTAGGTAAAAATAAATACAGCATCTCGCTAAGTGCGGCTCTCACTAAACATAAGCTTATCGTACGCGTTAAGTTTACGGAATTATCGGTTGACTTGTTGATCACTCTTGGCAAAAGATACTTGCTGTTCGTTTTGTTTCGTAAACCGCGGAAACAACCACTGCTCTGCTTATATTTTCAATACTAGCTGAAAGCCTTCAAATGAAAATTTGGAGACACGATGCGATAAAACGGGATACATACTTCACTGTTGCTGTACTTCTCTGCTCCGAGTGAGAGACAGCTTCCGTCAAACCGGACGCCATTCTCAGGAGAGAAAGAAATGATGACAATTCTCCTAGAACGACGAGAATATCTTTGAGCGACACGTTTACCTCTGCAGACTTGTTCCTTGGCCATGGCGGTCGGATTGAAAATTGTGAGTAAGTCTCGTAGACAATTTACTTCCGTTGACAGCTCTATTGTTAAAGGGCCAATCAGATTGCGAGATTCCCGCGGCCAAAATTTGGCCGCCGACGTCGCCGCCGACACGAACTCCTGTGAGAGATTGTATCAGGCCCTATTTTAGCGAGCGACCCACGTAAGAGAATATGAGAGCGATGCTAAAATTCGGCCTGATCGCAGGTTAAAGACTCCACAAAACAACGACTCTTTAATAATAATTTTGTGGTAATATTTACTTAGAGCGCTTTTGCAGAAATCGATGGATGTTTTCAAGAGATGAACTCGCGTGCTTGACAATGTGAACAATTTTAGTCCTTTGTCTTATCATTGTTATTAACATTGAGTTACTGGAGTACTTTTAGATTTAAGGTGTAAAAGGACGAATGAAACGACAGAAAATTTCGTGACAATTTCATGGTTGATGAGTGAGTGCTAATATATTCAAGGTAATGCGTAATACGTTCCTTCGTGGTTTTTGACTTCTATTGCAGATTGCAATGAAATGTAAAAATGGCGGAGGAATACATTTGTTCTTGACATTTTGTTTGCCATAGACCACGATTTTAGATTATCTTTTCAAAGTGAAATCTGGATTGTGCAAAGTGTCAATTTTACTCTTTTCGAGGTTTTTTGCCTATTGTTGTCATGGGAATATCGATTGTTACAAAATGTAAACCCCACTAAAGTTCAATACAGAACTAGTGACAGGTGCAAATTTCACGTCGATCAGACGAGGAAAAACGATCTAAGAGCCAATTGTAAAAGTTAGGTGTGGGCTAAAACAAACAAACACCTTGGAAGAACTTTATGAGTGGGTAGTTATGTTTAATTCCCTCACGTCTTTAGGCGTACTACAGTTGTATTAACGAAACTTTCCGGCAACAGTTAAGCCAACAAAGCCATTGAAAATACACCTTATTCCAAAATGGCGGAAAATACATTACTCTTTTGTCTCATTGTTAGTTGACCCTTGTTGCCTCGATCCCATCTGTAGAATTCAAATGCATATTTGGCTTAAAACGAGGCAATAAGTGCCAATCAACATGGAGACAAAAGGATAATGTATTTTCCGCCATTTTGGAGTAAGGTGTGTAGGCGCGTTTTGAGAGGCTCTTAACCAAGTTTTGCGCTGTCTCTATCAATGAAGAATTCACGAGTGGTTTGGATCCTGGAAAATACCTTAGATTTTTTATTTGCAAAGAACACGCAGGAAGGAATCGGATCGAAGGAAAAGTTTACTCAGGTGCGTGTTAGGACTCTTAGGAAGCTCGCTGGTCTTCAGTTTAGGATCATGGCGGCGAGTTAGGAACAACTGGAAGAGGAGAGAAATTGCGTGTTAAATTTGGTTTCCGGCGAAAAGGTTGCAAAGAAGTGTTTATGTGTTGATGTTTCTGATCTACAAGTGTAAACATTTCTTTATGCATGAGTTGAAATAAATTAATGAAATCTACGAAAGAAGAAAGGACATTTTAATCTGGTATAGCTTTCCAATAGCACTTGACACTAACTTCAAGTTTTGTTTAAAATCTATTAACTTGAAATAGTTTGAGACATCACCGAAAAGCCATTCCACTGACACTCTAACAGAGCTCATAGCTTCATTAAATGCCTACATGTCTGCTGTAAAAACGGGGACTTTCGCCGGACGGTAAGGGGCTAAAACATGAGGACGTATAGACACATCACCTCTCCTCTTGGACTGTAAGCTTCTCTTTCAAGATTGTTCAAAAGGGCGGAGTCTTGCAAAATTCCTGTATCGCGGCGACGGCCCTTTACAGGATCAGAAAGATTGGCTATTAGACCGTTAGGAATTGCATTAAGAGCGTGCGCTCGCTTGTGTCCATTGTAGACTACATTTTGATTCTCACCAGGTCGACGTATCGGTCAAACCGTCCCGTCAATAAATCCAAAACAATTAGTAAGTGGACTTTCTTTTCTAGCTGCGACTCGTGCGTATTCCCGAAGGTTAGTTAGCAGGGGACAGAAATGGTTGATTCCAAGCGGTTAACCGGCGAAAACCGCGAGTATTATAAACCCAGTACCGAGGGAAACCTTGGCAGAGGGACCATGGCTACCGAACGTAAAAAAGATAAGGTAATAAGAAGGATAATAAGATAAAAAAATAAGATAACGTAGACGACGGAACGTCCACCAAAAACAAAACCCGTAGTTCTTGAGGAAACTATAAACGCTATAGAGCGAGCAGCAAAACTGATATGTACATTGATCTACTGGCACCCGGAAGTTGACAAAAACCCGTAGTGCCAGGAACATGTTGAATTTTAAATACAAAGCAACGAAAGAAACGAAAATAACGTATGAAAGCCTGGAAATAAGCCTGACTCGAAAAAGCAAAACCAAACATATCGCTGGCGCACAGTGAAACTGAAAGCTGACAGCAAATGGAATGCGGCAAACAAAAACCCCCTAAACTAAAAACGAATGAAAATGCAACGCAAACCTGAAGGGTTACTTGCAGGAGCCAGGAGAAAATAAAGAACGCTGTTGTCTTTGGAAAGCTGAGTCTGCTAAGCTCTTACTTCCGGGCTTACTTGGATGCAGATGCAGGATGCTGGATTTATTTGAGAAACAAATGGGCGATTTGTGTTCGGTGCGATTAAGACGAGCGGTATTTGAACTGTCTTCATGGTGTTTTACCGTCGAAAGACCTAAAAATGTGCTATCAAAGCCAGGGAGCGGCTAATATAGCACCGCCAAACCAATAGAGAGAGCCATGGGGGTGAAAAACCCATTTGCACGGACTTCTGACTTGCATGGATAATATATTACTATTCAAATGACTTTGAATGGTGTAATGAGAGCGAGCGGTTCAAAACAACTTAATCAATTTCCTCATGTTTTGACATGAATATAAAATCAGGCCAAATTGTCAACAAACAAATTCTCCTAACTGGTCCCATACCTTTCTTTTGGTAAGGTTGGGAGAAGTTACACTTGGAGGTAATTTTCTTGTTTCAACCCTTTAAGCCCTGAATATCAACAAGCAAATTCTCCTATCTGGTCACTACATAATTTAATGGTAAGGCTGGGAGAAGAGAACAAGAGGTCATAAATGATTCTTTATTTAATGGCAGTTCACGGTTCGCCAGGGTTGGCAGTAATGAGGTCTGCTTATCAATATCAGGGCCCAAAGGGGGTGATTATTGCATAACTATAACAAAACAACAACAACAACTAAGTGTGGCTGAAAATGGGGAAGTGGGTGACAAAGTGCTCCACTAAAAATATGTCAGCCCCTTGTACTCCTGGAGTGTCAAGCTAACAAAAAACCTACAGCCCAGGGAGAGGCACACGCCGGATGGAGAGGAGGGAGTAGGGCCTCCTCTCAGGGCCGACAGTGAGCATTCCTGGGTAGAGAAGAGGAAGTAGGGCCTCATCTCTGATTGGAGGAAGTTGGGCCTCCACTAACCTAAATCCAGGGAGTACAGAATAAAGGGAGTTTGGGCTCCCAAAAAATATCGAGTCTATGGGGGCAAAAGTGTGACAAGAGAAGCACTTTATCCCCACAAAATGCAAAGCATTCCCCCATCGACGAGCCACAACAGTAGAATAAACAAAAGTAATTAACTCCCAAAAGAAATTACAAAGAGTCCACTAGTGTTTGGGAAAACTTGTGCCAGAACTGAGGGCGGGGTTTTGATATATCTCTCAAAACAGTCTGAAGACCATCTACCCAGAACCTTAATAAGCCATGGGGGCAAATTGGCTGAAGCAGCTGTGGTGGCTGCACCTATTCTAAAACTATGCCCCAGCATATTCTTTGGAATCCAGCCCCCCCTTAGAAAGAAGGAGCCTTGTTTCTTTTGTAAGGTTTTCCCGGGTAAGAAAGGAGCCAGATTCATAGGTGAAAAGGGGCCCAGTGTTAGCAAATGGGGTCCTAGAATTCAGGTATGCTAACATAGCAGAAATAGGGCATAGAATTGAATTAGTTCTCCCAATTACTATAGACTGCCCTGTGCTAAAGGGGTCTGTCTTTGAAACCTTTAAACGAACGAGCATGTACTTAGGGGAAGAGGAGGGCATAAAGGTCACATCGGAAAAAATTAGACGGCATTTTGGATCAAAATTAGAGTTACATGTCAGTTCACCAATACGAAGGAAACCAAAGAAGGCCAGAGTCATAGCTGCCCAAATCATGAGGGAGTCCCTGTTGTCAGTATATTTGACATTAAGAAGCTGATAGAATAAATTTAGTAAGGGAGCTTAGGAGAAAACTCTTGTTTGTGAGCAAAAGGCATAGAATTGTCGCACACCAGAACTATATGCTTTCTTAGGGTTATGAGAAAGCGCCATACCCAGGTAATACTTAGCTTCCCTATTCAAAGACTGTGCAGGTGGGCAGGGATGGGGTCTGGAGCTGCATTGGACTGAGGGGCTAGCTGACGAAAACGCTCCATCTATGGTATATATATATATAGCTAATGACTGACGTGCGGCTGCCCGGTACGAAAACCCTAAAAAACCCTGTGGGAAAAAATAGGGAACGTACTCTCCAAACCGAAGGCTGAGCGCACTACCCTTGGAGATAGGGCCAGTCAAGTACCAGATTAAGTGTCAAGTCTAACATATGTTTACATGTGTAAGTCCATATATAGAAGGTAATGTCCTCAGCTGCACTGTCCATTGAGCAACACCAAGGTGTGACAAAGGTAATAATAGACGACTAACTTCTTGAAAACAGTTCTGACTACAGTGTTGCTCGTGTTAAAACTGAACGAAGACAATATGAGCATTGAATATACTCTTACAAAAGGCCTGATGCTATTGGTCAACTGACGGTGGGTTTCCTGGGGTACTCACGTGAAAAGATGACATAAGGTAGATTACTGGACAAAGTTCGAAGCTCAAACAAGAGTTATTGATTAACTGAAATTTATTTCTTATGATCAATAAATTGTGATATTGCGTGTAAACAAAACAGTCAAAATAAATTTTGAGAAGTCTGGGGGGTGATGGAGGGTCGAAGAAAGAAGGTGTTGTGCGCTTTGAAAGCTAAACAGCTAACACGATCAATGCTGGCGGAAAAAAGGGGCAAGCAAAGGCTGAGCAGACGAATTTAAACCCCTCTCTGTGTGTGGTGTCTAACCCCTTATCGTTATCTTGACTAACAACCTCTGCAGCTTGCCCCATGCGAAAAGATAAGGCCCCGCCTCAACATAAAACCCATTATCGCGCTAAGTCAATAATGTGCCATAAACTAAACTGTTTTAAATTGGTCCCACTCATGAACTGACCAAAAATTTGAAGGTTTTAAATGAATTTTTTTTTGGCCTTTATCCATGTTAAAACGACCGCAAATATTTTAGCTATAGACAAAGTTTTTTCGGTTATTCCACAAAGTAATTTCGGGTCCACATAAAGGTGGTTGTATTTACTGAACATCAGTTGATATTTTACTGTAAATCGCATCAGGGCAACTTTTTAATTTTAATTCATTTTTTTTATATATATAGTTTTATTTATCACTTGAGAGCCATTTAGTTAAAGGAAAAGTTTATAACTGTTCAAAAGTTTCATGACACGTCGTTTCCTCTAAATTTGAATTTGTCAAATATGCCAACAAAATGCCTCCCATGATACTTTTGTACGCTCGCTCCGGCGCGGAGGGTTGTCCAATACACCCGCACCGTAACGGACCGTGAGATTATGTGTAGACATGTTATTTTTTTTTAATTCGTGTTCCTCGCTCGCTTCGTACGTACGCTTAAATAACGGGGCATAATCATAGGAGTGCTCCGTGATTAACTCGAACGTACCAATTTCAGTTTTGCTCGGCATGAAAACGAGGCTGGAACTGAAGCTTACCTAAAACGGTGCTAACGCAATGGTTGAAGGGGTGATAAAGTTAAATATACAGTGCAGGTATTTCTACGTTACCATGAAAACCGCTGTCATAGATTTTCCGGTAAATGCAAGTTTGATTCTGATCACTTACACTGTTGATGTGTTTATTCTTTTACTAAAAGCGTAAAGCAGCGATTGAGTTTTGATTTTGCAAATAAAAGATACTGTAGAAATAAATGCTATAAGTTCAAGAATGGCTCAGCAAAAAACCCAAAAAAAGGCACTGAATAGATAACGATTAAGATGATTAACTGCGGGAAAAACATGCTCAAAAGAATGAGGCTCTTCCGGTTCTTCGCCAGGTAGATAACATGCCCTTAAAGGGGCAGTCTCATGGCGATTTTCCTATCTTCTTTGTCACAAGTTTGATTAATTTATATCAAAGTCCCTTGCTCATACATGAATTGCTTTTAGACCACAAGGGGACAATATTAAATGAATTTTCAAAAGAAAAAACAAGCCAAAATTAGTTTTTAAATATTTTGTCTGAGACATAAGGCAGAACTTGGAAAATTCTGCCAGAATTTTTCAAGTCGCACGCCATTTCCATCCTGGCCATCCCTCTCCAGACATACTTATTATAGTTTCCGTGTACTGGAATACCCATTTTAACACTACTGGACCATTATTTTTAGGCTTCCATAGATAAAAATGTGTCTTTTGGCTTTTCACAGTGATACTAAAAATTGATGAGACTGCCCCTTTAATTTAGCAAAGTTATGCAAGTATGAAAAACGACGACAATGGAAAAAACAAAGGGAGGACGATGTCTATCACACCTTGCAAAGAACCAAAGTAACATGATAGATTTGTAATTGTATCTGATGCTTGCCATAAGGCAGCGAGCTTCCTGGTTTACTAAGGAATATGTTTGCTCTATCTAAATACCTCAACGGTACGGTCGACACCACTGATGTAAGATGTAAGATCAGAGAAGATGAATTACCAGGGAGTACATTATGAATCCCTTGTAGTTTAACAAGTATCCTTCGTACATTTTTTAATCTCGAGCTTTGTATTTCAATAAGTCGACGCGGCTTATAGAAGGACACCAGAAATGCTGTTCCTAATCAAGAGCTTTACTCGCGTAGAAAAGTAAGTAATTTAAACACTGTTGATTATTTATTTTTCTTTTAACTAATTAGAGGCGTTGGAGATTTATAGTCTGTATCACACTTTTTCGGACGTTTCCCTGGCAAGTAATGACTGATTTTCGTGGAGGAATGCAGAATTGCAATTGCGGCTGTTTATGTTAGTTCACAATCCACAACCCGGGAGATAAATTCTAGGACACTTGATATCATGTAAGTCTGCACCCCTATTCCCCTCAGCAACGTTGGGGAAAAGCGTGCAGTTGCAAAAAAACAAAACAAAAACAAAAGAAACCTGGTTTTTAGTTGTGAACGGGTGAACGGCGGGGCGGGGGGGGAGGGGGGGGGGAGATTCTGTCCGTGAGGTTGCAGCTCCCAGACCCCATCTCCTCGTTGTTATAATGAGGTCAAAAAAATCGACTTGATCCATTGTCACTTGTGAAAGGACTAATATTTTTTATTTTATTCTTTAGTAAACAAATTAATGCGCATTTTTATTTAACTGAGGAAGGGTAAGGCACTGACTTACACAGTCTTTCTTTGTAATGAAGGCCAAAGAAGATGGATAAAGTTGTATAAAATTCTGATGATATGTGTTTCACTTTCGGGCTTAAGAAGGGGCCACAACTAAATTCCTGAGCAGAAGTTCGAAAGAAAATAAACGCTACTACAAAGCTTTGTGATCCAACTCCTTTATTTATCCATATTTATCATTACATGTTTATCATAATAAATGCGTCACCTCAGCCTTAAGGTTATAATTTAGCGTTAACATAATATGCACTATTGTTTACAATGGCTGTCCTGTATATACTGGAAATACGCGTGCAAGTTTATTAGTTATTTTTCTGCAATTTTATTGTCGTTTAACACAAATTTTCTTAATTAATATAAGCTTTCCTTTCTAGTAGTAATATACATAGTTATCGTTTGTTATAATGGGCTTCACCCGCCTCGAATAGCTTAAGCTACTTTGCGGGTGTTACTACAAACTTGTCATATTTGTAAAGACGTTATGAGTGAAATTGAAAATTGAATTGAGTTAACCCTTTTAGTGTGGTTACGTTACGTCAACCTCAAGTTGGTGATCATTGTACACTTGGAGCTTCTCCTTGTCCCTCCGCTAAATATTTCTCATCCACTTTCATGTAGGCAATAAAGTGTTGTAGGATAGCCGTGTCACATGTTTTAGCCTCCTTTTCGTAACGTCTGTTGTACCTTTTGATCGCAATTAGAAAATTCGGGTCACCTTCATGCTCAACTGAGTATAGTCCTTAATGACGCATTTGCGCACGGCATCTCCTACGCACTCTTTGTAGTCATCCTCCTCTATCGAAGAAAAAAGGGAATATTCGAGTTTATTCGTGCGTCGCCTTTTAGTCTCTAAAAAGCCATTACAAACATTTTAATCAGCCTTTCAAAAGTAAAACAAGAAGTTAATACACTTAGCTTCGATGATGAGTTGCGTTTTAGTCGAATATATGTGCCTTGTGTGTGTCTTTTGCTTTATTAACGAAATTTAATCGCAAAATCAAAATGATCCACAAATAGCGCCGGAAGCAAGATCAAGTAATATTCCATGATATTTTACAGCCCACGTGCGAACGTCATATGCTTTTGCTCTCCTTTGTGTCATGTAACAGAAGTTAGAAACTTTATATTTTTGGTAACAAATTTTAATTACAAACAAAACATAACAGCACTGTATAGCGAAAAACCACCATAGAGGACTTGGCCACATATGCATCGGCCGTACCTTCCTTATGACTATGCAGCTGACACAAAACACCTAGAAACGATGTAAGATCAACATACATTGAACAACAATTAGCCCTGATTTTAAAACGACATTTTTAAGCACGTGGTCAGCGGTCAGCTGTTTGTTGGAAGAGGGAATAACGAAAACGCACTGCTATATTGCAGTACCAGAAGGGACTTCGAGAAGGTCTCATGGATCCTTTCCTGGATTTCCTTCTACATTCTTATAAGCAAGATTTAATTACCTACAAATGTGCACCAAGCCTTCTCTTTCCAGTGTACCTGCAAAGCAAAATAAACATTGCAAACATGACCTGAAAGCAGTGTTTGAAAAAAGAAAATAAAGCGCAAACCCAAGTCGCACAAGCCTGACTAGTAAGCTACAGGCAACCCTGTATTAAGAGAAGATAAATTTAAAGGCTACAGGTCCATTTGGCCGTTTTGGACGCCATTCTGTCGGAAGGGCGAACATGCCAGAAGTTATACAGTAGAGTATTTGCTCAAGATTTGCAAGATTTAGATTCTGAAATACCATATTTAGATACAAGTAAAAAAAATACTGACTGAGCTGGAGGCCTTAAGCTTTACAAGTATCGAAAACTGAGAAGAGAGAACATGCCAGAAGTTACACAGTAGAGTATTTGCTCAAGATTTGCAAGATTTAAATTCTGAAATACCATATTTTAGATACAAGTAAAAAAAATACTGACTGAGCTGGAGGCCTTAAGCTTTACAAGTATCGAAAACTGAGAAGAGAGAACATGCCAGAAGTTACACAGTAGAGTATTTGCTCAAGATTTGCAAGATTTACATTCTGAAATACCATATTTTAGATACAAGTAAAAAAAACTAACTGAGCTGGAGGCCTTAAGCTTTACAAGTATCGAAAACTGAGAAGGGAGAACATGCCAGAAGTCACACAGTAGAGTATTTGCTCAAGATTTGCAAGATTTAAATTCTGAAACACCATATTTTAGATACAAGTAAAAAAAATACTGACTGAGCTGGAGGCCTTAAGCTTTACAAGTATCGAAAACTGAGAAGGGGAAGCAAGATGAAACAAGGCAAAAGATACGAAATGCTTTCTAGAGAAATTCTACCAAAACATTTTGATATTTCTGTGTTCCTTTTGGCTCTTGTAAGTCTCTGTGACGAAATATGATCATGCCCTAAAATATTTCTTAAAGAATATGAGTTACATCTGTAATAAGAGTTCACTTCCCTAGTTCCTTGGTCTGTCTGCATTGGGAAGGTTAGATTGTATTTGCATGGCATAGATTTCCGAGTTCCCGGAACAAATCCCTTCGTCCGTTTCGACATTAAAATCAACCGTACCTGCTTCTAAAGAAATTTGTCTCAGTTTGCCATACACCAAGTTGTTACAAAGACCTGCTCTTAACATAAGGACCATGTGCTGCCATGTGTAAGCCGTCAAAAAGTGCAAGATGTCGGGGACTGGGGACGAGAAGTCAACAGCGCTTAAAAGACATCTCCCAAATTTCTGCAGAGAAATAAATTAAAAGTGCAGACGAAAGTAAGAAAATGTGTTCTTTTGTCATATTCTACTACCTCTCTACAATGACAAATTTCTAATTTCCTTGGTTTTTTCCCATGAATTTTCATTTAAAGTAAAATCCAAGACTTGGCCGCCCTTCCGGATGACGTCACAGGCCCTCAGTGGGATCACAACCCATAATATTTACCTCATCTGTTGGCGCACTTTACAGGCTATCTAATAAAGGTAAAATATTTTCAAATTGATGTAACGGAATAAGAACATAGAGGGTGAACCTTCAACCCCCTTGTACCAAAATGGGTGAATGAGTTTTGCTTGGAGGCTTAACACAAGAAACTATTTATTAAATGTGCTCTTTACGACGAAAAGATCGATATCTCAGCAGCGTTCCGGTACAAACTTACTATACATCATCTGTTTGCTGTTTCATGCGTCAGACAAACAATTAGTGGCGTATTTCGTTTAAGGGAGTTTGTCGACCTATGGAAGTTTTTTCACCACATTTCCGTTTAAAAATGCTGTGCCAGAAGAATAACCTATCGCTAAAAAAGCCAATTTGTCTATTACTAGTGGGGGGAATATCACAACGAACGCTTGAAATGTTATGAGTCAGTATCTTTTGATTTTGTATAACTTGTTCATAGATCATACGCACAACAGACCCTAGTGCGTGACACATAAAATCTGTCACGCTGTTTCATATTTTACATTTTTCTTTCCTTCTTGTTCCTACCTAAAATAGCACGAACTGAACAGATAAAACCCTTTTAACAGTTGATTTTGCGATCAATTTAAGCTTGAGTCGATCTAATGTCCTTCGATTGCCGCAGTAACACATAATTTTTTATTGTGCATTTCAAGACATTCACAGTCACGCAATGCATGACTGTGAACAATCGGGAAAATTTTCAAAACAGTTCTATTTCAACTCTCATTAATAATAACAGTAAAAACAACAAATTTACAGGCGCTATTTCCCAAAGGTTCAATAGCGCCTTACAACAATAATAAATGATAAAGATTAATAGATAAATTAAAATTATTATTAATTACAAATTACAAATAATTAGTTAAAATTATTGACAGCATAAATAAAACTGAACATTGTCATATGCTTTAGAAAAAAGGAAAGTGTTAAACCTGGACGTAAAACTGCTGACCGTAGCGCAGTTCTTTATACAGCTATTTCAATTAACGTTGTCGGAAAACCTACGCGATAGGACCGCTAAGTGATATTCCAAAATCTACCAAACTTATCTATGGCTCACCCCTACCCCGGGGGGTACTCGGAAAAATTTTGATGGGAGTGTGCCGCTGGGACACTGAAACCCTTAACCTATACCAGACCACGTTCATGTCGTTTTTGCAACCCTATTCTAGACTAGATGCCAAAAATCCCTACCCTATCCCAGACTAGCTATTTTCGAGCTATCCATCAGAAATATAACCACACAGTGCTTTTAATGGAAAACCATCTCTCGATCAACAATATTGTCACGATTTCATTTATATTTTATATTTCCGAGTTTTTCAAACCCGTTAATTAATTGGATTAAATTTTCACACCACCTATTAGTTTCCCGGTAATTGATACCCTATCCTAGACCAAGACTCCCTGATTTCTATACCCTATCCCAGACCAAACTGCTTGAAAACCATACCCTTCACAGCGGCACATACCTATATAGGTTATATATGGGAGTACCCCCCCCCCCGGGACCCCTACAGAAAATAAATCACATAGGCAAATGCTTATGGTACTTTCACCCATCCTATGGGAGTGACAGCCGTGAAATTACAGCCGAATCACAAAAGATCTGCATCTGCTCACACTTCCTTTCTGTCTTGTCGCGTGAACTGGAGGCTTTAAAACCCGACAACCGACCGTTAATTAAAATAGTGGCTCTCCACGGCTCTCCATCGTAGATGGCATATACGTCAAAAATAACGGTAACGATCGTTGAAAGCATGCTGAGGAAAGTGCAGTCCTAAAAGAAATCAAAAGACCCTTAGGGTCACGCACATGCATTGACATTAATTCGCAGCGGGAGGGTGAAAGTGCTGGATTGGAAAATAAGTGAGTATCGTAACTCTTGTTACCGGTGTTGTGTTAGGACAGGGGCAAAGCGTGGATTTTTTCTGTGGGTCACCATTGTCGTGACAGACTGAAATTTACATCTTTCATACAACAACTTTTTTTTCGGATAAACAAATTTATTACAAAACCATTACAAATTTTTCCCTGATTATACGAAAAGATGTAACGGCATACATTTCCGTGAACAGCTAGGAGACTATCTGAGTAAGTAGCATTTAAAGAATTGGAAGAAGTTATTAAAAATAATAAACAGAGGGATAAATAAATAAAGAAATGTTGCCAAAAAAATTCCCTTCTTGGTTTTTATGTTGTCAATTAGCTTAAACCAACTTGCCCACAACACAGAAAAGCTATTCTATAATTTATTAAAAGGAAATGTTGGAAACCACACTATATAAAAGCGACAGCGCTTACCTCGCCTTGTAAAGGCAGCTCACTTTATAAAAGTATTTCTACGAAAAAATTTAGTATTGCTTTGAATCACAAGCTTTCACGCTGACAATAAAGAATAACGATCAAAATTTACATTCAAATTGATCTAATTTATTTACACTCTTTTTTCTCTCGTTATTTTTTTTTTTATTAGTTAGTTCTTTTTAGTTTTCACCCTTTTCAACCATAATAAGAAATATGGACAATGGTAAGATACAAAAAAGCCATTTGGCTTGTTTTTTTAATACGTCCTGTAAGAGTGATTAAATTAAAGATTATTAATTCATTTTAATATTATTTCATTTCGTTCAATTAAATACGCACGCGTACAGCCATCTCACAAAGCTCACTTATTCCAGCTATTTTCAACGTGCAACCACTCACTGGTCCTATAAATGACCTTTACCTTTTCGTTTGGTCCGTATACCACAAATTAAACGAAGCTTTCTGGAAACATATGCACGATGTCGCAAAGTCATCTTCGAATTTATTTATCTGTTCATCGTTTGAAATGATAGCCCAGCTGTTATCTTTCGTTTTCAAGTAAATTTATTTTGACAAAAAAATTTCTTCAATACCTTTCTTGGTAGTCACACGATAATGTCGCTTCGTTATGGATGGAGACGTTTCAACCGCTTACGTTTGATGTTGGACTTCATCAGTTAATGGAGTCCCAATGGTAGGCGGTCGAAACTTCGCTATCGACATCAAAGTGAGTGTATCATGTGCCAAGAGAGAAAGCATTCATTTCAAAACGCAATAAATATCTGCAACTTTATGTCACTCTTTCAAAGAAAACTGAGATTCCTGAGACTATGA
Organism: Siderastrea radians; assembly: GCA_964017195.1. Classification (NCBI taxonomy): domain Eukaryota; kingdom Metazoa; phylum Cnidaria; class Anthozoa; order Scleractinia; family Rhizangiidae; genus Siderastrea; species Siderastrea radians. Next base: position 18,432,583 of record OZ024888.1, on the reverse strand, counting down.
AAGTGCATTATCCCAGCGGCAATTCAAGTCAGTACCTAGATTTAGTTTAATTTTTCCTTAACAGAAGCTAAAATCAATCTTCAAAGGACTGTAAATTCTTATCGTTTGCTCTCGCAAAAGAAATACAAGTTAATACAAGGTCATTTTTCACCCAAGTTTAGAACGTTTACCAACTGGTGAAGAGATTGCATATTTTCATAGTCGTCAACACCTTGCAAGTATTTATTTTAATTTGTCCAATTGTCAAAAAAGATTACTGTAAACCCCATCCAAAAACTTTCTCTGGCATCTAAATTTCAATTTGAGCGCAACGAGTTATTTGGAAGGAGTTTTATTGTAAGAAATTGAGCTTAAGGAGGTTAAACGAAAAAATCTAAGCCAGTATTATATTTAAGGCCAATTATCATTTTGTGAAACACTCCCGAGATAATGTAGCCTGCGTCGCAGACGAAATTTAACCTTGTAAATAGCGTCTGCGAATTAGTGCACAAATCCTTGTTCTAGACCCCCAACCAAGTACCAGGATTCGAGTAGTCGTCTGTGATTGGTTTTTTCAAAAGGTCATTGTGAATATTAACGACAGTCGGTTCTGATTGGATAAAGGGATCTCCCGTTAACTATAACCGGAAGCGAGCAGACGCGAGCATGGAAGAGGGGAAAGTGTTGAAATCTCAATTCGAAGTGGCGGAGGATGTCCTTCCAGATCAACAAGAGGTGATCAAGTCATTTTGCGAGGGAAAACGGATGCGGAGCACGCTATCTTGCAACAATAACAAAGTAAGCCGGCCACGGCGTTAAGAACAACAGCAAGAAACTTAGCACGGTACAGATAATATTTCAGATCCTATAATGTCAGAAATTCGAATATGCTAGGCTGAAAACCTATTATAAGCTCGCAAAACGAGCCAAACTAAACATCTGCGAGTATACCAAAGGCGGCCCAGTTCAAACCACATTTAGTTGCAAAACAGACACGTCCAGGTCAAATTTAAATGAGACCAAGAGACAGGCGTTCAAAGTACAAATCTTAGAAAAAGATCAGATATTACCTTGCAGAGATCAAAACCTAAAACATGTGACGTTTGATACAGCTCTACTCCGTCATCTACAAGTCCTCCAAGCTCAACTTTAAAACCCACTACAAATATACCAGAAGGAAAATCTTTACCCCATTTTTTAAGTAATAGATCAAAAACGAGTGCGAGTTTTTCATCAGGGGTTCCAAACACCGAGAAAGAGATGAAAGCACGACGCCGTAGGCGGAGTGCTTTTATTGTTTCGAGGTGTTTGGAACCCCTGATGAAAAACGAGGCACGAGTTTTTGATATGGCTTCTCAAACTTGTGTGGGAATTAAGTAGAACGGTTTGAGAACAATAATAGGTTATAAAGGCGCGCTCAGTGGACGATTGTTTGTTTGGTATTCAATTGGTAAATGAAACGAATATTTAATATGCGGCGATGCTGGTGAGTAAAGGAAGAATTTTTTAAAGAAATTTACATAACCGCACGTGGTGGAGTTCGAGTCCGGATCAGGACGATTTCGCGTTCCCAAAACACCTTCTGAGGAAAAGGTTTCGGTGAATGACCCGTTCCAGTTTCAACTATTAGTACAGCAACGAGTGGGCTGTGAACATTTTTTGTCGAATGGCCGAGGTTAAGAGAGGGTATAAAGTTCTGGTAAGTTCGCGTTCGATAAACTGCCCGTAGGCATCAATAGCTTCAATAAGGTTTTAAGTGAAATGTGCGTGGCGGCCGGCTTTCATCGCAAAACTGCTCATAGCATGTGTGTTACTTGTGTTTTCTCCCTGTTCAATGCTGGGATTAAAGATAAATTGATACGCGTAAAGGATGTTGTTTTCAAGAAAGGAAAATTCAAAAACTGCACAACCAATGTAACGGTGTCTGAGAAGAGGTAACATGTTGCTGTGTTGTTGTTGTAATTAATGAGTCAAGCAGGAAATATGCGCATGTATGCGGTAATTAGCATAAAGACTGATTAAAATTCAAGTTTCTTGATCAGTTTTTGAACTAATCGAACGTGTCTTGATCGGTGTGTTCATTAGGTATCAACATTCATGCACCTGACCTAATTGATGCAACCTGATTGGGTCATAAGCTCATGAATTATTAATGAGTTTGAGAAACAAAATTGAAAAGGATTTCGAAACAACTTCCGGTATTTGTTTAGTTTGTTGGGGGTCTAGAACAAGGATTTGTGCACTAATTCGCAGACGTTATATACCAGCCTTATATTACATCTGCGACGCAGGCTAAAGTTAATGACAATGCATCGATTATTCGTGAATGGAATAACAGTACTGAACGGTTAATCAATTTTCTCCGTCGTTTTTTTACATTACGTTTGTAGAGACATTTACCCTTTCCAGATTGCCAGCACAGCTACTGTTAGCTTTAATTAGCTTTATTTCAATACAAGTCCAGTCTTTTATCGACACATGCAGTTACCAACATTTCCAAATTCGATCTGGAATCACTGGACGAAAAGCCACTCTATGGAGATGCCACTGCAAAAATTCCAATTTCAATTTTTAGTTTAGTTACTAAGCTTTCAATAAATGTTCAGTTTGTTGGGTTTATGCTTACAGTATCCACATGAAAAGCCGCCCGAAACACAAAACGACAATCTAGGCACCCCTCCTACCCCCCAGTATGGTTCCGTGCCTTCGTCGACAAATAATTCAAATAATTATGAATCACCGCCTTAAACTTTGTCTGATAGTAGTCAATAGTAGCTAGACTCTGCATCTTTTTAACTGGAAAAGAAATAGGAATTTACCCTATAAAACACTACTGAAAAAAGTCAAACTTTGGGAAACGAAGGATCCAGGACTCCATGAGCCTTCAGTTGTATTTTGTTTCTCTCAGCTACTCATTTGTGCCGTTGCTATATATATTCTTTCATATAGCGATGTTTTAAGATGAGGAGACGACGTTACATGAAATTTGTCTCATTAATGGGAAAAAGAATATTTCACTCTCCTTGTAGGGGTAAAATGCTGTGAAAGTCCATACACTTCCTTGGAACCGAAACCCTTTTACGTGGTTCATGTAGCAGGGTTGACGATCCCCAAATTGTCTGTCATCAAAGGACTTGGATCCTTTTCCCTTCCTTCTTGGAAGGGTAAAATGTTTTGACGTTTTGTACAATCTCGTACCCAGAGTCCTCAGGCTTCTTGGTCAGCGGGTGGTCGCCAGGAGAGACTCTGGTGTAATTGAATTGTTATCGCAGGAATTAACAGTTCTTGGTTTTGTTGCAGTGAACAGGCAATCGACAGTCACTCAAAAAGAAATTACCTAAGAGTCTCTCCTGGCAAGCCCCCGCTGACAAAGAAGCCTGAGGACTCTGGATACGGGATGGCGATCTGTGTAACGATCCTCATCGGCGAAACTTCGAATCATTCACTCTCGTTTTTATGTGGGGAAACTACTTCACAGTCAATAAACTCCGTTCGGATAGTAAACCTTACACACACTTCGTAGATAACTCTCTGTGAATTGCATCTCATTAAGAGGACTTAAACTATTTTACCCACCCCACTGGAGGAGGGAAACGTTTTGAAGGTCGGTATAGTTCGTCAGCATCGTGAGCTAAACACACGATCTCCATGAAATAATGAGAAGACAGACAATGAACTACATTTCATCAACAGGACTTAGACTATTTTTCCCCAAATTGAAATGAAGCGCCAAAACAGTTTTGCTTTCTACAAGGACGAGTCCACAACTTGAAAGTCTCAATTTGTCAGTTATTAATTGTGATAATGGCGAATGGAACAGAACACCACAGAGACAACTTTTATTCTCCTGGGACGAGTTTGAAAACAAATCAGGACGCATGATGCAACAAATAGCTTTTTGCTGCCCATTAAAATCTGGTTTCCGTTCTTTTTTACCAACCCCTACAAATTAATACAAGCGCCTTTTTAGTAATATCCTCTGAAGCAGTCGTTAGAACACCACAGAGCTATTGTTTTCTTTCTAGGAGAAATTTTAGTATGAGCTCGATTTATCAAAGCACAGGCGCCATTTTGGCAAAATTCTTGTCCATCAACTGAATATCTGATCATGAACATCCCTTTCCTCGAAGAGGCGGAAAAATCCGTAGTTACCAGGGACTCTTTTCTACAAATCCGTAAACTGAAAGTAGTATATCATGTTGTGCGAAGCATTTCAAGTGCTTTTTTGTAGTTATAGGATTTAAAGAGATACAAAGGATTGTGCGTATAAAATACTTAGTTATATGTGATATAGCACGGCAATGAAATGTCAGTATGATTTTCCTTAAGATACTCTTCCATTTAACGATTAGAAGGGGGGATAGGGGCTATGCCCAACGTGCAAATGGAAGGTGAAGGCTTTTAAGAACCTCCATTTCGGTTCCATGCGTAGTTTTAGATCACCGTCTTAGTTGACTAACATAATATTGTTACAGCAAGATGAGTATTGTCATTGTAAACAAACTATACTGGTGTTTTAGTTGTGTTACTTAAAATAGGATTTTTCAGCCACCTAAAAACGTAAGAATTCGCTTACTCATGTCAAGAAAATGTGCTGTTCGTATTTTGAAACTAAAGTCTTTTTTTTTCGTTTCTCTTATCTAAAGACGGAACAGAAAAAAAATTGCAAACGTGAACTTTGATAAAGGCAATGATAAGCAATGATCTGCTTTGTATTTAAAGGATACATAACATGTTTGACGACCTGAGTCCGGAGCCTGAGTGCGATCGATAGTGTAGGTTGCTTTCCACATGCAGTGCTTTCGAGAACGGATCATTCCGACAGAAATTGGTCTCCCTGATGAAACCTTGAAAAAAAAAATCACAAGAGGCAGGTGTTTTTAACCTTTTTAAACTCGAGTGCGAACGATTCCTCTTTTTCAATGTTGTTATATCGAAAACCGTATTTTTTTAAAATGAAGACGCAGTTCTACTATTCTTTATCCTGAAGCGGCTTTGCAATTATCCGCTTGGCGAGCAAAACACCATAGATTTAGCTTAGTGAAGTGAGTTTTAGAGTTTAGACTTGTCAATTCTTTTTGTCGGTTATTAACAATGCTTGGATATATATAGCTTTAATTTGTTCTCGTTTATTATTAGTAGTATTTTTTTAAATATTTTTATGTTTAAACAAGTGTCCTTTCGGTGAAATCTTAACAGGAAAATTAGAATTCGATCTTATACGTCAAAATGCTGTTTTTGACGAAGATTTTAACCGGAAGAAATAAGCATATCATTTAAGGTGAAGTAGTCTTGACTAAAGGCTGGTTTTCACTAGCGACGGAGTCGGAGTCGGAGTCGTAAGATCAAACATCGGAGTCGTAAGCGGAGTCATAAGCTCGACGGAATCGGAGTCGGAAGAATCAGAACGTTTCCATTTTCTTCCGACTCCGCTTATGATTCCGTCGCTTACGATCTAGTGAAAACCAGATTGTCGGAGTCGGAAGCGGAAGCGGAAGGATAAACCAATCACGGTGCTCGTTCCCACGCTTTATGATTGGTTTAGTTCTTCCGCTTCTGCTTACGACTCCGACAAACTGGTTTTCACTAGATCGTAAGCGACGGAAGCGTAAGCGCAAAAGGAAACTCTGCTTACGACTCCGTTGTTTGATTTTCACTAGATCGTAACGCTTAACGCTTCTGATTACGACTCCGACTCCGACTCCGTCGCTAGTGAAAACCAGCCTTAATAAGTGATTTTTAGCATTGCAATAATTAAAAGACGGGAAAATGCTGCTTTTCTTTCCTTCTTTCTTTTTTGTTTTGCTAAAGCGATTTAAAGAATAAAGGTGTAACTTCCGAAATAAATATATTTGTTTTCGGTTCCATTGTAATTGCTGCTGGAGAAAATGCATTCAATTTGTTGCCAGTTTTTTGGTTCTTGACAGCTGCACATCAGCAACTGAGGAAAATCGTTTGGCAAAACTCCTACCCTACAGAGCTCGATTTTTTCCCGCAGAAAAACAGTTTCTATTCGCATGTTTGGCAATGAAGTAAAAGAATATTTAAGCTTTCCGTCATTTAATGCCGTTGTCGTTTGTTGTGAAAAGAAGATAAGGAAAACTGAGAATGACCACAAATTGAACGTGAAGCACGATGATTCTTTTAATTTCCCTGTCTTTCTTTGTGAGGACTATGGCCTGATCTGTGTTACCTTTTGGATTTTTTTTAATTTGTAGTATTACTGTGTTATGGAGACTGCAGATTTCTAAAATAGAGCCCTAACACGGCTTTTTTGACTGAAACGATTCTGAAACTTAGAACTCTCATATTATCATTTATTGATTTTAATCGATATGAATGGAACGGAACCCCACTGAATTGGCTTTATTAGAAGAGCCTTGCTTTCCAATGAGATGCCACAACAGAGAAGCCTCAGTTTATCAGTTATCAATTTTGATAGTGGTGAATGAAATGGAATGCCACAAAGACAGCCTTTATTTGTCCTGGAGAGAGTTTGAAAACAAGAAATAGCTTTTTACAAATTAAGATCTGGTTTCCGTTCTTTGTTATCAACACCTGCATTAATACAAGCGCCCGGCCTTTTAGCAATATCTTCTTAAGAAGTCATTAGACCACCATAGAGTTCTTTTCTTTTCTTCCTTGAGGAAGTTTTAGTATGGGTTTGAACTTATCAAAGATTGTCACGGGATATTAAAGATGCCTGGTGTGAGAGCTTGCCTTAACCTGTTTTCAGTCACTTGTTTCTATCACCTGCGCATTCACGCTAATACAGGCTCCCTTTTGCCAAAATTCTTGTTGATCAATATGTGAACATCCCTTTCCTTGAACAGGCAGAAAAATCCATAGTTGCCAGGACTCTTTTCTACAAATCCGTAAACTGTAAGGAGTACATCATGTTGTGCGAAGCATTTCAAGTGCTTTTTTGTAGTTATAAGATGTAAACAGATACAAGGATTGCCCGTATAAAATACTTAGTTATGTGACATAGCCCGGCAATGAAATGTCAGTATGGTTTTGTTCAAGATACTCTTTCATTTAACGATCAGAAGAGTGGGAAGGGGCTATGCCGAACGTGCAAATGGAATGGTGAAGGCATTTAAGAACCTCCATTTCGGTCCCATGTGTTGTTTTAGAAAAATTTCCTAGTTGACTAACATAATATTGTTACTCGAGATTTTCACCTGAATATTTAAGTGTCAAAAATTGCGGCATGAAAAATTTTTCACCGTAACATCAAGATGAGTATTGGCATTGTAAAAAACTATACTGGATGTTTAGTTGTGTTACTTAGAATAGGATTTTTCAGCCACCTTAAAACGTAAGAATTCACTCACTCGTGTCAAGAAAATGTGCTGTTCGTATTTTCGTAAACAGAAGTGTGTGTTTTTTTCGTTTCTCTCATCTTAAGACGGAACGTTAACAGAAAAAAATAATTGCAAACGTGAACTTTGATAAAGGCAATGATAAGCAATGATCAGCTTTGTATTTAAAGGTTACATAACATGTTGGACGACCTGCGACCGGCATTCCGACAGAAATTGATCTCCCCTGACGAAACCTTGAAAAAAAACTCATAATAATAAAATGAACTCTTCATACAAAGAAGTAGGTGTTTTTAACCTTTTTAAACTCTTGAGTGCGAACGATTGCTTCTTTTTCAATGATCTTATATCGAAAACCGTAATTTATAAAATGAAGAGACAGTTCTACTTTTCTTTATCCTGAAGCGACTTTGCAATTATCCGCTTGGCGAGCAAAACGCCATAGATTTAGCTTAGTGTCAGAAATGACTTTTAGAGCTTAGACTTGTCAATACTTTTTGTCGGCCATTAACAATGCCTGAATATACAGCTTTAATTTGTTCTCGTTTATTATTAGTAGTGTTTTTTAAAAATATTTTTATGTTTAAACAAGTGTCCTTTCGATGAAATCTTAACAGGAAAATTAGAATTCTTATACGTCAAAATGCTGTTTTTGACGAAGATTTTAACCGGAAGAAATATGCATATCAATTCTAGGTGAAGTAGCCTAGTAAGTGATTTTTAGCAATGCAATAATTAAAAGACAGGAAAATGCTTTCTTTCTTCTACGTTTCCCAAAATTTTTACTTTCAAATTTGAACATGTTCTAGCATGATTTTATCAATCAAATTTTGGCTGTTGTATCTGTTCAGTATAGAGAGTCATAAGATGCTTTGGCATATTTTATGCATCCTTTACGTGGCTTTTTAACTTACTTTTATTTTTTAGCACTGTTCCCATTTTTGCTTTGGGAACGTTCCGATTAAGAGATGATTGTTCCTCTTTGGAGTGGTCCTTTTAGCATCAAAAGGAACAAATTGCTGTTAAAAATAGGAACAAAGTGTTCATTTAGAGCTAAAAAGAACCTTTTGTTCCGAATTTTTAACATTGAAAGGAACTTTTTGTTCCTAAATGAGTGGCCTAGGAACAGGTGTTCCCAATGGTATTGTTCCTCTTTTATCATTTTGGTCCTTTTTAATCGCTTGAGGAACAATTGTTCCCATTAATGCGTTCCGTTTTAGAGTGGCTGTTCCTTTATGCTGACACGAGGAACTTTGGTTCCCAATTAATTACGTTCCTTTTTTTGTAAAGGAACGTTTGTTCCTTTCTAACATTGTTCCTGTTTTGAAAAATTGGTTCCTTTTCATTCACTTGAGGAACAATTGTTCCCATTAACAGGTTCCGTTTTGAACAAAATGTTCCTTTTTATTGGCACGTGGAACAGTTTGTTCCTAACCATTAGTTCCTATTTATGTAAAATGGTTCCTATTTAGAAATGACAGTTCCTTTGTACATCTTGTTCAACAGAAACATTCTTCTTTTCTTGCCATCTATGATTTTATCGCTTTTTAATTGGCAAAAACATTTGGTGTAGTGTTTTAAGTTTCAAACAACACGAAGCAGTGTCAATAGCAGATTTTTAAAGACTTTTCGAGGCCCTTATAGACTTGCCCGGGCAAGGTTGAATATAATCGCACCAACGCCATATATCACCTCGAATTTGTTAGCTTACTTAAGAATAATGAACAGCGGCAAGCAGACACATGCCTGAGCAAGCAGGGGCAAGTTGGGGCAGGTTGGGGCAAGTTTAAACTTGCACAATACAGCCATTGGTTTTTGTCGCCTTTGTGTTTTGTTCACTATTTATGTAAGTGGAACAAATTGTGTGGATCACTCAGATGTCCGACATGAACAAAAAGGGTAAGGTTGACTGGTCGAAAATCGATGGCTCATCACCAAAACCAAAACGGCTTCACTTGGAAAAAGAAGAAACAGATAGCTTGTATCACTGTCCAATACAAAGGTGTGATCACGATGGATTTAAAAGTCAACGTGGCTGCAGGAAACATGTGAACACTAAGCACAGTTGGTTCTTTTTCTTTGACGAAAAACCCGACGTTTCAAGTACCAAAGAACTTGCCGATGATGATACATCGGGTGAAATCACAAAACAAACTGCCAGGGTAATGCCTTCGTTTTCAGTTTCCAGCCAAATTGGCGAGTTATTCACGAAATGGTTGACTGGAAGTGGTGGGGGTTGCAAGAAAGATCGTGCAGCTCAGCAGATAGCCAAGAGATGCTTTAAATTTCTCAAATTTTGCTGCGAAGATGAAGAGGAATTGAGTTTTGAAGTGCTGGACTTTAGCCTGTGTTCTCATAGTCTGTTGTTCAAGTTTATCGACCACTTGCAAGATGAATGCAAACTCGGACACGGTGGCCGATTGGGCTACATTGATGCGATCTCCGAATTAATCGACTTCAGAAAAATAAACGGCGCATCAGACACAGTTCTTCGAAATTTGTCCTCGACGGAGTTGTACCTTAAACGAGCGCGCAAGACGGTGGCAAAGATGATGAGACTGCAGTGGACACAAGATCTAGACATTGAAACTTTGGATGCTAGGGGGCACTGGGCAACCATGGAAGAACTGTTAGAAGTGGTGACATTTCATTTGCCTCGTTACGAGAACACTGTGAAGACGTGCAAAACTATTCCAGGTCAAGTTAATCCTTCGGACTTAACATTTGCCACGAAATTTGTCGCAGTGTATTTGTTCATCAAGGTGAAGGGATCTCGGCCTATGACTTATCAGTATTTGACAGTGGACATGGTCAGAGCAGCTAAGGAGAACGGGGGATTCATCGACCAGAAAAAGTTCAAGACCACTAGGAAATATGGATTTGACTCCTTAATTCTGACCGATGCAAGCATGCAGGTGCTCGATAGCTACATAAATTTCGTAAGGCCATTGCTAAAACCCCAGTGCGAGTTCGTTCTGGTCACGAGAAATGGAGGACAGCACAGCAAATTGGGCGACGTCATGAGTAAACTGGTGTTTGATGCAATCGGAAAGTTCATTCATCCGACGCGCTATCGTCAAATTGTCGAGACGCAAAGCCTCAATCTGCTCACAAGCAAGGAGCAACAAATTTTGTCAGAAGACCAAAAACACAGTTCTGCCGTTGCAAAAGTTCACTATCAAAAGCAAAGATCGCGCGAAGTTGCTGTCAAAGCTCACGAGTGTCTACAAAAGCTACAAGGCACGAAAGGCTCGGAGGTGGATAGGGAAGTGCAAACGAGGTTTAACGGCTCAACTTCAAGTCTTGCAGCTCCAGTCAAAACAGCAGAAACAAAGAGCGCGCCCCCTAAAGAAAAGGATTCCCCGCCCACAAACCAATTGCGAGTTCAAAGAAATTATCGTCGGGTGTTGAAATTCACGGCAGACGAGGACGATTTTCTCAAGAAGGGAATCGATCGGCACGGGTTTGGGCAGTGGACGGCAATTCTGAGGGATCCCGATCTCAAATTTCAAGACGGAAGAACGGCGGACTCTCTCAAGAAAAGGGCTGGAATGAAAATGCAGCTATAGCTTGACATAATGTTTAGAAACAAACTAATCTGCCAAAACTCGTCTAATAAAATATGGGACCGAGCCGACGCACCCTTTATCGTGTAAGAGATAGTCGAAGTAAAGTAAGCAAAGTTGCATTCAAAAAGTGACTTTCTTTTAATCAAGGTTGACGTTTTCCTTTCCTTTCCTTACATGTAGTTCGCTTATTTATTATTTATTAGCATCACTCTCGACTTGAAAAATACGATTTCAATTTTACGAAAGGCAAAAACACTGAGTTCAATGTTTCATTTCACAGAAAACGGATTCAATTGATGACATTTGTCTGACCAATCACTCTCGTCATACATGGGCGACAGCGGAGAAGAAAAATGCTACTCCTTTCATTTTCTTTATCTTTTCGTCACATTCATCACGTTTCTGGCATATGTTTAGCCACAGATCGTCACAAGACATTCCCTCATGTTTGCTGTAAGATAATTTAGCTGCCAAAAGAGAACAAGTTCCCTGGACAGCTGGCAAGACCTTGCTAAGCACAGCACTCCTGATTCCCTAAAATAATTACAAGGAAACAGTAAACTAGTCAGCACAGAATCACTAAAATTGACGAATAATCTGTAGGAAATATTTAGACTACAATGCCTATTAGATTAACTGGTTAGAAAAGCCTAAGCAATATAGCATTTCGTTCCTGTTAATTGCTACGTTTTAAGCTGAACTTTGTAAATTCGTTCACTAAAAGAACCGAGAGCAACTTTTCTTCCTTAACTTGTCTTAAAGCTACGAAGAAGGAATATGAAATCTAGTACATACCTTATTATTGAGTTGCCTTGCTGGTGCTGTGGCCATCACTGTCATCGAGTGAAATGAGAACGAAGCAACGTTTCAGACTTCTTTTATAGCATACTAGCTTCATTGTTTACGTTCCTCAGTTTGATCTTTTCTTTTCGATAAATTACGGGCAAAAATAGGCGGTTAGTGGTAAAAAATGCCCCGACGAGCTACATTTTTAAACTTCCTGTGTGTGATTTTTTTTTTGTTTTCGATACAATCAAGTCAAAAACAAAATGCCCGAGCAATTTACAGTGGTTACATAACTGCTTCTCCTTGGCAAACAGTGTAATAAAGAATCTGGAAAACAATGAAGCGCAAACTAAACATTCATACCGGCATATGATCAATGCCTTAAAAACATGTCACCTTAACACTTTTTTAGCGAACAAGCATTTCCAGAATCAACAAAAAGCTTAACGATATTTTTAAAATACTAGCGAGCTAATTGAAAGGATTATTCTTTTGTGCAGCACAGTTGTAATTAATAGCTTTTCTCGGCGTATCCGTCACATTACGAGAAATATGCCATTTAGATAATGCACGTTAACTTGAATGAATGAATAAATGAATCAATGAATGAGTGAATGAATGAATGAATGAATGAATGAATGAATGAATGAATGAATGAATGAATGAATGAATGAATGAATCAATGAATGAATGAATGAATGAATGAATGAATGAGTGAATCAATGGATGAATGAATGAATGAATGAATGAATGCGTATTTACAGTAGGTTCACAGTAATCAAAATATCTCTCAGTGCTGTTCCCCGTTGTTTCCGTTTTATCCGTTTCACTAAAGAAATAATTGCATTTTCACTCAGATCTCAGTAGTCAAAAGATCTCAAGTAAATCGGGGATAACGGATACAACGGGGACAGAACTTACAGTACATCAGATCAGCTTCAAGGAATATAAAATAATATAAAGTACAACGGAGACAACGGACACGGCGGGGACACAACTTACAGTATATATATAGGAATATATTAAGAATACTACTACTACTACTACTACTAATAATAATAATAATAATAATAATAATTATTATTATTATTATTATTATTATTAGTAGTAGTAGTAGTAGTAGTAGTAGTAGTAGTAGTATTGTTAATATATTCCTATACATATACTGTAAGTTGTGTCCCCGCCGTGTCCGTTGTCTCCGTTGTACTTTATATTATTTTATATTCCTTGAAGCTGATCTGATGAACTGTAAGTTCTGTCCCCGTTGTATCCGTTATCCCCGTTTTACTTGAGATATTTTGACTACTGAGATCTGACTAAAAGTTTAATTATTTCTTTAGTATGACGGATAAAACGGAGATAGCGGGGAATAGTAGTTGGAGCTTGTTTAAGTTGATATTCCTTTTTACTCTTTTCATTGAGCGTGAGTGTTTCGCCATTTGTGTCTGTGATCTATTTCCTATTTAGTTTGTTCTGATTTGCACGATTGTATACATTCAACGGAGATCACGGATATGCCGGGGACAAAGGGACTCACTTTTGTATCATAGAATAAGATAGCTCTGGGAAAACCCTTGTTTTGCTGATATAAATTTAAGGCCATCATCTTTTAACACTGTTTTAGGAACAAGTGTGCCTTTTTTGTAGCTGTTCCTCTTATAAGGAACGCTTTGGAACATAAACCTTCCCATTTGAGGTATATTTTTGGCAAAAGCCGGTAAAACGTAAGTTTTAGCAGTGCCCTACATAAACCTACATGGAAACGTAGTTATGGAGAGATTTGCGCGGTAGTCAGAACTATTTTAGGGTTTTTAAAATCAGGAACTGAAATTTTGGGAAACGATCTTTCTTTCTTTCTTTCTTTCTTTCTTTCTTTCTTTCCTTCTTTCTTTCTGTCTTTCTTTTTTCTTTCTTTCTTTCTTTCTTTCTTTTTTGTTTTGCTAAAGCGATTTAAAGCGATTTTCGGTCATTTAATTTCTTTGTCGTTTGTGGTGCTAAGAGGGAAAAGAAAACTCAGAATGACCACAAATTGAATGTGAAGCACTATGATTTTTGTAATTTTCCTGTCTTTCTTTGTGAAGACTATGGCCTGATCTGTGTTACCTTTTTCTCTCAGATTATTTATCAGATTTTTTCAGATTATTTTTTGATATTGGCTTTATTTTTTTCTTCAGTGGATTTAAAATAAATTGAAAATGGTTAATAATCATTTTCAGTTTTTCGGGACGCATGATGCACGAAAAAACTTTTTAGAAATGGAAATTTGCTATCAGTTCTTTGTCATTGCCACCTAGAAATTAAGTAAGATCTTTTTTAGCAGTCGGTATTAAAGCAACACATAGTTAACTTTTGTGTTTCCTTGAGTGAGTTTTAGTATGAGCTACAAATTATCATGATAGCTTGTTGTGTAATATTGTCGTTTGTGGTGCAAAGAGGGAAAAGAAAACTCAGAATGACCACAAATTGAATGTGAAGCACTATGATTTTTTAATTTCCCTGTCTTTCTTTGTGAGGACTATGGCCCGATCTGTGTTACCTTTTTTATTTTTTATGGAGACCGCAATTTTCTGAAATAGAGCCCTAACACGGCTTTTTTGACTGAAACGATTCTGAAACTTCGAACTCTCAGATTATTTTTTGATATTGGCTTTAATTTTTTTCTTCAGTGGATTTAAAATAAATTGAAAATGGTTAATAATCATTTTCAGTTTTTCGGAACGCATGATGTACGAAAAAACTTTTTAGAGATGGAAATTTGCTATCAGTTCTTTGTCATTGCCACCTGGAAATTAAGTAAAATCTTTTTTAGCAGTCGTTATTAAAGCAACACATAGTTAACTTTTGTGTTTCCTTGAGTGAGTTTTAGTATGAGCTACAAATTATCATGATAGCTTGTTGTGGAATATCAGAGTTGCCTAATGCGAGGATTAGCTTGAGATTGTTTTCAGTTCTTTCTTGTTATCACCTGCTCGTTATTGCCAACCTCAAGAGCCATAAAGAACAGAGAGGGAGACACCTAGTATAGGGTTTGGGATCTCTTAATTGCAAAAAAGTTATTTTTAGAAGCAATGCAGACGTTAATGGAAACAATTTCCGGTGCCCGACTCGTTCCCAGGGCAAACTGTGCCCTAAACTACTTGTCCATAGGCGAAGCTCTAAAAATGGCGGGAATTCAAGTCGACAAAATGCTACAATTTTGTAAGAATAATGGGGACAGCGTTCAAAATTTACTAATCTGAAGGTCAGCGTAAATTCTGTCATTTTAGATTTAAGGTGTAAAAAGACCAATCTCGATACTAAAAGCTTATAGACTCATGCAAGAGAAGAAAGTAGGAAGAAGAAGTAGGAGGAAGTAGTAGAGGATTAGTATTAACAGATGACTGGTTTTCTACAATGGAGTATTACTGCTTATTGTTTGTTCATGGCAACCATTGTGTCCGCTAAGACAATGAGTTGACTCCGAGTGCGCGCCAAATTTGAACCTCATATTTTCAAACGCAAAAGTCTACAACTTATTCTGATCACAAAATTTCGAGAAAAAGCGTTCCACGTGTAGGTAAGACATCTGTTTGAAATAATCCGCTCTATTATCTGAAGATTTGTCCTTATTGTAGAAGAAAATCGATGTCCAACTCTGACAAGGGTCGTTTCCCATACTGCAAATACCGAAATAAGCCCGGTTTTCAAAGTTAAAAGTCTACTGACAACTTATTCTCGTTTATTTCACTTAAAACTTCGATAGAATGATAGATTAACACTTTAAGTATAAGAATCCTCTCTATCATGTTAAAGAAGTCATATTTTTCTGTTCCGAAATTACGATTTTTTTAATAGTCAGTCTGCTGCGCCAAAATCACCCGTTTTCTCTATAACTATGTCGCTTTCACGGAACATTCACGCTTGAATTGTCCGCCGTAATGGCTCATTGATATGCGTAAATGTCCGTTGCAATACTTGTTGGTTTTGGATTGAACTTTAGTGTGGTTTACATTTGTGAAAATCGATATTTCTCTGGCAACGATAAACCAAGAATCCTCGAAACAGTAGAATTGAAATTTTGCGCCGTCCAGATTTCACTTTGAAAAGCAAATTCCAACATCTTAACCCTACTTAGCTTTGGGAGTGGGGGGTTGGGGGCACATTGTGCCCGCGCTCACTTTAGAGAATTATAACTTTTAAACGGTTAGACGAATAATCACAGAATCTCATGAATTTTCCTAAAATTTATCAGAGAAAATTTTCTTTTGTCAATAACGTGTCTGTGATGATTGACGTTTCCATAGCAACCGTCTAGTCAGGAGTTTATTTTGACTATTTTCTGTCTTTTTTCAGCCTTCTTTTTGAGTTTTTTTTCCCAGTCGTTTGTAAGAAGAAGATAATACTTTACTTTTTTGTGCTTGTTTTGATTAAGTATTTTTCTTAGAAAAAATTCATATATATTTTTCGATGTCGTCATTGTCAACTATATGACTGCGGCCTCGGGATTCAAGATGGCGGCCTCAAAATTCAAAATGACTGGTTTATGACGCCATTGCGACGTCATGACACGTCATAATTGACACATCATAAACCCAATCTATTAAGCTACTGACGTGCTAAAAACGTGCCAAGTTTCATCATAAGAGAATTAATACTTTTTGAGATCTATTGGGGGGGCACAAAGTGCCCCCCCCCCTCCCCTCAGGCTCGGAAACTCAAAAAGAGCCCAGGCAAAATGGGGTTAAACTGTGGTGTGTGGCAAACAAAATATACAAGAACAAAAAAATTATGTATATACGTTTCTACCTTAGTTTGTGCATAATAATAGTAAATACACTGAAAAATAATGAATGCTTTGACGAAATAGCTAAATTGGCTGTTTAAATGTGTCTTGCACTTACTATTTTACGCCTAGAAAGTTTTGCTGAAACTGGTGTTCACGATCTCGAGAACAAATTATTTTTCTAAGATCATTTGCGTAAAATTCTGTGGTAATTTTTTAATTTGAGCGCTCTTGTGAAAATCTTAAGACCGGCTCGATCGATTTCTTTTTAAAAACACTAAACACGCGTGCTTGACGAGGTGAACAATTTTATTATATATTGAGTCTTATTTCCATTGATTCACTGAAAATCATTACTAATCATATTGTCTTAAATGAAGATAAATGGGACAAGATAAGAAACAAGACCTCCAAGCAAAAACGGTTTAACAGCAAACAAACTAACTTGCTGTTAAGCCGTGTTTAATAATCAAATGGCGTGCCAGTAAGAAAACTACAACTCGAAAAAAGCAAGCAGCAAATTTTTGGCGGCAAAAACACACTCGCCTTTTTCGGAGAATAACCAGGCCTTTTATTCCATTGCTGACTTTTCCTTTCAGTTTACAGCGGTTGGGGAGTGAAAAGATTCATTTTAAGAGGGAAAACCCAACGTTTCTTTGCGCCGGAGTATAATGATAAATACTTTAAGTTTTCCCGCAGTTTCTGGAGCGGGTGGAATCGCATCGTGAGCAGGCAAGATCAGAAAATTCCGCTCGCTCCCGGAACCAATCAGATTGCAGGATTTAAAAAACTTCCGCCTGCTCGCGCACTGAGAAAAAAGTAAGAAAGGAATCTTCCCAGGCATAAGTAGCATGTTTCCTCGAGTATGCCCAGTAACAAGCTGTAAACTTCTTTGATGACATTGAATTAGAAAGAAAAAATCGCGCATAAGGTGATGAAAGGAAGGAAATAGAAACTTGAGAGACAAAACGTGAGCTACAAAACTCAAAACTACCACCAAGAACGGCAATTTTGATTTCTGGACCGCCTGTTATGAAGTCAGATTTAACAACCCGCAATCCACGTCTAGCATTGTAATCCTGCACTTTGTACGAAAGAGTTTGTTCTGTTTTTCTCTCTGTAATCTTTATTTCCAAATAAGCTGTATATTTGGTGTTAGTGACAGTAAAACATGGAAATTGAGAAGCGAAATTTTGATGTTTGGCGGGGCACTGTTCTTTAAAATTGCAAAGTATTAATGCACTTCTTCGGAGCCTTGGTCGGGTTGTATAAACTCCCTAAGAAACTTATTGGTGCACTCTAAGCATGGCGAAGCGGAAAATCCAGGATTCGACAAACCACACCTCGGTTGGGGTTGGTGGTGGTGGTTGGTGGGGGGGGGGGAGGGTGAAATAATTTCTGCCAACAGGACTTCTGACGATACAGATATTCTGCTTAGAAGCACTCGATTCGGCCTTTTGTTGGAAAATGTGTCTCAGAATCATCTTGTTCACCCTCAATAAAACCTTGATACGATCTTTTCCGAGTCTTTCTCTTTCACACTAAGATTAGGGAAAGCCTCTTTTGGTAAGGCGGATGGTGAACTGACGCTACCAAGAACAGTTTATTTGTTTGTATGTTTCATTTTTTTGTTTTTGTTTGTTTGTTTGGTTTTTGTTTTGCTGTTATTGTTTAATATAACCCATTTTATCGACAGGAATGACGATAAAAGGCAGATCATTCAGGGCAGATGATGGAAAAAAAGTACGTCATGATTAAAACTGTTTTCCTACATCTTCTGTTGATGTGGAACGAGAAGAAAGGTGCCTTCGGTGAACCGGGTCAGTATCACGTGACTGGTTTTATGAAATTTGCGTTCTGGGAAAAGCTATTCTTGGATTGCTCCTACAATTTTTGGAGAAAGTAAGTTTCTGTATCTTCTTGCTAAATCAAAAAGTGGCCATAGAAACCTATGCAATGAATCTTTACCTCTGGATAATTGACGGTTAAATGAATCTTTACCTCTGGATAATTGACTGCTGTTTAGAAATTATCTTTTCCAGGGTTAAATGAGATAGCGGCCAGTTGATAAGGTCTATGTTTTCACTCCCACTTCATTTTAATTCAAAAGGGCAGCCTTATGGCGTGTAGGGATTTTTTTTTAAATTTCGCTCACTCAATGATTTCCACGAAACTTTGTCGCAGTCTACGTCACAATTCTTGTCGTAATTGTGTTGTGAGTATGTCGCTTGTAAAAAACATTCGAGACTCAAACTGAACAATTGCAATTTTATGCACGGACAAACACTAATCGCAAGGTTTTCCTCATCCTACGACCTTTTCGTGTTCTTGTTTGATTTTTAGATTGTGGATCTCGATGTCATTTTTCCAATCATTATCTTGATGGAAAGATTGTGACATGCGGAAATTTTACTTCACTAGAGGACATTATAAAATGCGCCTCACCCGAAACTGAAACATTGTAAGATTGTCTGCTAAGACTTCCTGCCTTTTTTTGTTATTGTATATTTGTGCATTGTGATTATTTTAAACTCAGAGTAACTTCGTAAACTGAGCGCTTCTAGCGGTTACGGGGCCGAGAAGACTAGTGGTCATTCGCGTACAACGAGTGGGTGAAGCATGTTTTAGTTGTTTCCCTTTAGTTTAGATTTCATGGCCTAAAGGCACAGTATTCGCAGGCAACACTCAGTTGTCTTTAATTGCAGTGTGTCTTTATTTTTGAAATCAACACAGTCAGGCTTTCACGATCGATTTAGATGGTAAAGTATACTTTTAAATCATATGCTTGGCTTAAAGGGATGTTTAGTCGAACATTAAAAACGCCCAAAACGATGTTGTTCTTTCTTTGTCTAGCCCAGTTTGAGGCTTTCGAAAGCGTTTAAGTTAGTGTCAGGGGCTGAAATTAAGAATGTTAGGAAAAAAGAATGCCGCATGGACGTATTGCATCCCTCAAAACTATTCCACTGGTGACGAACGATATTCGATGAGCCGGTTCAAGATAGGAACGAAAATAGTCTTACTCTGGGCTCTAAATTCGAAAGGTGCAGGCCAGAAATTTTGTGTAGGCTTTGAAATCAAACAAGGGACCACTTACTGTATGTGTATTATGCTAAAACCAACTATCCGAAAAAACTCATTATCCATATCTGAATTGAAGGCTGTTAAGTAACTTAAACATTCATTATGGAATGTGTGGCTTAGGGGGCTAATTGTTGGAAAAGCAAATGACTGGCGTTTTGTAAGAATGTTTTAGCTCACATAAAGACCTAAAGAGCTTAAAATGGCATACAACCAGAAGTAAGAAGCATGCTAAAATGCGTGAAAACAAGATCTGCTCTTCGCACTGTGCACTCAGGATTTGCAGCTGATTTGTGTACATTATATCCGCCTTGTTTGTTTTTTGTTTGTTTGTTTGCTTGCTCATAGTTACTCGAGGGACTGGTTATGAAACTTTGCAAGTTTCAAAGGCCTTAACAAAGGTACTGCAATTTATGTTGAAAGTACTACGACAGTGCACAATCTTTTGTTTCACGTTCGCACACTATGGCTGAATAACTTAACAGTGACATTCTTATTGGTTAGTTGCTGACGCAAAATTCAAAACCTATTGTTGTTTGTGCACCGTCAAGGCTAAAAACGGGAACAAAAACATAAAACAAAGGACTTAGCTCAGCTTCATAACTAGATTCTTTTATTAACTAAGGCTTGCCTTATGTGACTTTACGTACACAACAAAAGTGACAACAAAAAAAGGGTTTGGAGTTGTTTAAGACCAGAATTGTTTGCCAATGACGGGACCAAGGGTGTTTCAGTCTTGGGAGGGAGGTTGTAACCTGAAACTAGCGGAGCAAAGATTGATTTAGGCAGCCCTGTGGCAATAGTTAAGGGCACATTGCTTCTTACTATATGCATTGCAAGTGCATTGCAAGTGGAATACAGAATGTTCTCCAGTTCTTCTTGCCGTTCATTTCATTTTAGTTTTTTTTACAGATACTTGAGGTCAAACAACATTCGCAACCTTTCCGCTGATGTATTTTCCACTCTCAGGCAGCTGGAGAAATTGTACGTTCGATGTGTATTAAATTATCGAAATTTTCATTCAGCTAAAAATCGTACAATGTATGGAACGATACTGTCAAATATAGTAATTGTGAAACTTAAAGAGAGATATTTCTATCTGAAAATCGCAAATCTACAGACTTTTGAATGCCTGCGTGACAAGAGTTGCCATTCAGCAAAGACAACTTTTATATGCATCGCTTGGGGCGGGTTAGCATGGTACTTTTCAAAACTTTGAATACACCTTCCAGTTACGAAGACTGTTAGTTCATTGGGTGAACTCAGGAGTTACGGACTCCTGATGAATTGAAACTTTCACGATGTAATACTTCATCGTGGAACCTCGAAAAGCTACAGCGATTTAGTGATTCAAATGAACTAAATGGATGAATGAGTAAATGAACAAACGAACGAACGAACGAACGAACGAATGAATGAATGAATGAATGAATGAATGAATGAATGAATGAATGAATGAATGAATGAATGAATGAATGAGATGAGATGAGATGAGATGAGATGAGATGAGATGAGATGCCATATTTACTAGTCTCGCCTAACGAGGAATAACACTGACGTCAGCAAAGAACCTCCTTTGAAGAAATGAACTCAAAATTATCATCTTTTGCAGGGATCTTAGTTTTAATGATATTCGGAGACTTCCTGTGGGTGTTTTTTCCAGTCTTCCAAGTTTACGCTATCTGTACGTTTTGGCTTGATATAATAATATCTCATAAGTAATGTTCCTTTTTTTGTTATTCAGTTTTTGAAATTTAACAGGGTTTCCTTGATGGTTCTCGTCCTTTCTCCGAGAGGTTTTTCTCCAGGTACTCCGGTTTTTCCCTCTTTTCAAAAACCAACATTACCAAATTCCAATTTGACCTGGATACAGTGAACGAGGAGTACCTTCTGTGAATTATTAAGACGGGCCTGTAGGGCACCGTCTTTAATAGTAGTACGTTGTTCAAAGTCACGATGATTGATTGGTTGCTTAATGTTACCTTATGGGTGTGGTGGGGATGTGGTGGGGATGGAAGAGGGCTTATGTTTTGACCATGGTTTTCTTGGGAACCGGGGTAGGTTATTGCAATGCCTTCACCTCACTTATTTGGAGGTTTCAGGAAAACCTTTGAAAAATGGTGGCCCGACCGATTGCTGTACGCAACAATTTTCAATTTTCAAGAATCAAAATACGTCATATAAAATGTCAAAGCGAATGGAAAAGCTCTGAAAGGGCCAACAAAACAATCAATTACAATTCCAGGCCAGAATATAGCATTTTCTTCAAAGAGAAGGCTTATCCGAATGCTAGCAACTGAAAAATGAGGCATATATTTCGGGCCTTAGAGTTCCTGAGGTTTTTTGTAGCCTTTTCTGGATAAAAAAAGTTAATTACCCGAAGAACGTGAATTGAAACATCTGTCACTGTTTTTACACAGAATATGCCAATTCATGCATTTGAAATCTACTTCATATAAAGAGAGAACAAAAACGCTGGAATCTACACTAGGCTAACTTTGTCGAATCAAAACATTTAGCGGTGAAGTGAAAACAAATTAAACTTATACTTGATTAAAATGCATAGGACGATTAACAAGAGAAACCTTTAACGCTGGGCGTTTAGCTCTAGATCAACTTTCGACAAGTAGTCATGATCAGGCAAATCATACAGGTAGCGCAATTTTGTTAAACGTATGTCATTTAATACTGTTCTGCAAAATACTGAAAATTCAAGGGCCGGAGGAGAATTCAAAGGTTTAATCTAGCATTTACGGTTTAGTATGAAATCTTTTCTGCGGGTTTTCATTTTTGCCATATGTACTTTTTGCAATTTTCAAAACAGATCACGAAAAATTTATTTATAATACCTAATAGAAAAATCCATGAATTAAGGGGCCCACAACAACATCCAGCTTGTAAGGGCCCGTCTTTGATAAACCACAGGTTTCCTTGTTTTTATTATTATTAACTTGCATGTTCATCAACTATATTAACTACATAAGGTAATTTTTTATCTGGTTAAAATACGGAACGCAGCAGAAATTCCGCCGAAATTCTCCAGCAATATTTCTATCAATATATTACGATCATCAGTTCTAAAACTGTGGGCAGGCGTCGTTTGTGTATCCTTATAACGCTCGCGGTCATGGCAGTGGATCACGGCTTAGCTTACGGCGTTTTGACAGTAATCAATGATTGACTTAAAGTCGTTTTCAGGGTCTAGGGACACTCAGGACCGGGTTATTGAAACTTTTTTATTCCTAGACGCCATCTTCGTTTTTTCATCACTTTATCTTCAGAAAACGACTTTCAGTAAAATTCAATCAAAAACTTGATTTCGCGGCAGACGTTGGAAAACCAAACGATCGAATAATCTTTACTAACAAAACACTATACAAAATGAGGTTAGTCGACTCACCTCTTTGCACCTTTTGTAAAATTTCAGATGAATCCCTCGAGCATCTATTATGTAGTTGTGAATTTACTATAGCTTTCTGGAAGTCTGTTGTTCTTTGGGTTAAGTCTTTACACATTGACATTGACTCTCTAAACGATTGCGACATCATTTTTGGTCTTATACAAAAGAGGCCTCACTGGCTGCTTTTAAATCATATAATCATTGCTGGCAAACAGATTATCTATCAAAACCGTCTGAAAAACTATGTACCATTACTGTCTCATCTTATAGCTAAATTAAGGTATACAGAATCTATTGAACGAGCAATAGCTAAAAAGAACAACAGACTTAACATACACGAAGGGAAGTGGAAGCCTTTGCTTAATATTTAATGTATCAAAAAGATACTGTACCGCTGGAAAAATTTAAATTTAATTAATTATTAAATTAATTTTATTTTATTTCATTTTTTTTTTCGTTTTAGTGTGTATAGGCCGTTTATCTTTATCTATGACAGTGATGTAATGCAATGTATGTAGTGTAACGTATGCAACGTAGTCAGTAATCTCAGTCGATGTGTGTATGTAAAGATGTTAAAATGACAATAAAAAAAATAAAAAAAAAACGTTTTATGCTTTCTATAATATCGTAAGACATATAAATCGCTAGAAAAACCAACCGGTTTTAGCGAAATGATACAAATCTGTCATACAGAAATAACACCTTACATTTCACGATCACAGATTTTGTCACATGCCTGCCTCTTTTTTGCATATATGAACAGCATGTCCAAAACATTGCAACTTGTACAACTCGACCGATTTTGACAAATTTCCTAGCGTTAAAATCGTTCACGATGGTACAAAACAAACTATCCAGGCTGCTGATTATGGCACAGACGGAGGATAAAACCACAAGCTTCCTAGCTTCGATCTCTATAGAAATAATTTTCCGTGGTTTTCGAATGGTAATATCGTGGTACCGAATCACGGCCAAAGTGAACTCATTCTTCTAATGCAAAAATGACAAGTTTAACAAAAGGGTACATCTGGAATATGAGTATAAACGGAACATCTTTGAACGGAACATCTGTACTATCAATAATCATTCTAATAATTATTGAACATAATGGATTTTGCATTTCAAAAGAACGTTTCTGTTACTCACTCATCCATTGCCGAGATCAAGGTGAATTAAGATCCAAGTCTTCCATAAGTAATTTAAAACTAAACTTTGGGATTGAAGCGGCCAATGGAGATGCAACCCGTTATTACAAGTTATGAAGTTTTAACGTACAGCAACAACTTTCCTTTGTATTAATTGTAAAAGCGTTTAACGACTGCCTGTCACCTAAATGGTATTCAAGTAGCTCAGAAAATGTTGTTCTTCGATTACCACTGGTCGGTGTTCGCAGCTTCTGTAGTGTGATGTATCTGCAAGGTTTAATACATGGAACAAAGTCGTTTCGTTAAAGCCCAAAGGTGTTTTCTGGTTCTGAGAAACGAAGTCTCTGAACCCTGGCATTTTGTAACGAGTGCCTGCAGCCAAGCCAGCTAGGTCTACCGAGTTTATCCCCAACTCAAGCGCCATTCACGCAAAGCCCTATTTAGTAGTCACTTCAACGTCGCACCCCTGGGAAGTATTAAAGCCGGGAAACCCAATAATTGCGAGAGTTCTCTACCCTGGGAAATACACTACCAAGAGGCCCAAACCAATATTTCATCATTACATAGGTATTGGTAAAACTAGTAACCTGTTGTGGTTCGTTTTTTCCAGAAGCGCTTTAATTTCAACGAGCTATCGTTTTCTGTATGCTTTATGATTAAATTCCTGTGATTTTGACCTCCCGAACACGAGAACCGATTTCCTTGTTTTTCTCGAAATTGGAGCGCTTCTGGCAGAAACGAACCATATCAGGTTTCTAGTTTTACCAGTAATCATTTTTGTACAGGAGAAACATTGCTCACTAGCTACCAAGCCGACAATACTGTAATGAGCCTGGAGGAGCAGAATAACAGTCCTTAACATGGCCAGTTTAAACAAAACAATACGAAAGTTTTCACAAAGGCGTCGAAACGTACTACGTGAGGCACTTTAACAAAATCTTTTACCTTTTACCGTTATTAAAGAAGCAACTGACAATGTGATTGGCTGAGCACGACGTCGTCTCTACAAATAGTTGGTTTGAAAAGGATTGACGGTGAAGACGTTTTCAAACACAAGAATCACACGGATTTCCTCTTTTTGCCCGCAGTTACTATGATACTTAATCAATCAATGTATGGAAATGTAGTAAATATAAGGTTGAAAATATAATTTCGGCGTTTTACTCCATGCAGCTAAGTGTATTTCCTGTTTGACTAATTTTCGACTGCCCCCTTCTCCCCTCATCATTTGCTGGATGCAGTTAAATTTCACTCATAGTGATTTCCCACTTTGCTCAAGTTAAGCTACAACAAAGAGGATATTATTTAATCGCAAAGACAAACCTTTTCTTGAATTCATTTTGTTTCACCTTTGTTCTACAGATTCCTGACTTCAAACAACATTCAAAACCTTTCCGCGGACACATTTTCCACTCTCAAGCACTTACTAATTCTGTAAGTTTTGTTTGCGTGGATAAAGTTTATGAAATGAAATCTGAACATCTAAGTTGCCTGCCCTTAGTTACTGACTTAACTTACTCTTAGGTTCTGATCTCATGTTGTCTGGTCTGCGCAGTACCCCTTCAGGCCTTGAGACTGGTTACGCCTGGCAACTAGTCTGGAGGTGTTGGCGTTCGGCGCTTGCACTTCGCTGCTCGATCGCAATAAGTAAACAGCGAAGTGCCTTTTGTGAGGGATTCGTATTGTTCAGCAACCAACACTCTGCATGTTCAGCCTCTATTAACTCCGTGTGGTAAACGTTTGTCCGTTTAAAAAAACGGAAAGGAGTGGATCCGGGACCATTACTCAGAATCGGACGGAAAAAGGTTCTTATGTATGTACTATACGTATCTAAAATAGGTTTCAGATATTTCAACGCATATTAATCAGTGGTATTCATTATCAACGGACTGAAAAAGTAAGAGCTGACGCTAAACATTAAACTGGCAACGAGGATGATAGAATCCAAATGGCCAACGCACTTGGTTATAGATAGTTCCCGGAGTTCGATTTTCATAAAGATCCAGAAAAGATTTTCGCACGCTTTACCAAATTCGCCGATCGCTTCAATAACCACACATCTGAAGGCGTACTAAATAACAGACAAGGAACAACGACGTTCGCTATTCTAAGATCCAACCCGGCGGTGAAGTGGCGTTCGACATTTCGATATCTCAAACACACGGGAACGGATTTAGATGGAGCCAGCTATCACAGCGCTACGGAACAAATTCAACAAGCCGAAAAACCATTTGGAAAACATATACAGGTTTCACCAAACCAGACAAAAGAAAAATGAGTTGTGTGACTCATTCTTGCAAAAGTTGAAAGCGGAAGGCAGACCTTGTGATTTCCTACAGGATGGCTAAACACAGAAATTCTGATGGAGATAAAGTGAGAAGAAGACCTGTGGGAGCAACTGTAGAATACCCCTCCCACTTATTTACGTATCTTTCAAAGCTTTAAAGAACGAGCCATATGAAAACAAAAGGAACAATTGTTATTCAATGACATGCAAATAGGTGGCCGGGCATCCTAAAGTTTAGCCGACTTCTGAAACATCAACTGCCATTAGCAGGTGCGCTTAAATTCGCCAGGGGAATCGAGAGGACCCTTTTACAGGCCAGCAGGGTTGACGAAAAAGCGCCACCGAGCCTTCATGTAAAACAAGAAGTTGATAGGAACACGACTCTTGCTGCCGTAGAATCGAACGGACAAAAACAGTAACAGCTGCAGTAAACCGTGGTCATGTCTTTGTGGTCCAACAAAACAGTGTTGGCGATGCCATAAAAGGTTGAATGGTTTTTCGAAGAGCTGTAGAAGCCAGCAAACGCTTGGGGTGGCTATGGAAATAAAACCAAACACCAACACCAAGTATGACACCTCATCGGATAGCAGTGATATTGAATCTGCTTGCATCATGGAATCTGTTTATCCCAAGCATGGGAGCGTCAGACAAAAGACCGTTAACGGACTTGCTAACTAGTGGGCTCGACGTGACTACCGGACAGCGGTGCCTTACAGTTAGTGTCTTAAAGCAGAGTAAAATTGAACAAAAGATAACAAGCGAAATGTTGCCGTATGATTCCGTAGCCGCGAAAAATATTCTTCCGGTTCTGGGAAGATTTGAAGCCCTCGAAGAATCGAAAACGAAGATAAAAGTCGTGATGTGGCAGCTTGTCAAGGAAAGCACGGTGCACCATAGACTTAGCTAGGCTGATGCGCATGACTTAGGAATTACTCATATCTCGAATGCCCTGTCAAGGTCAGAAGACGTTTTCTTCAATCATGATTAAGAAATGTTGCAGGAGTACGCTTCCGACTCGAGGGAATTGGAAAAATGCACTTGAGAATGTACAGTAGCCCTCTCCGAGGTTCTTAATTTTAAGCCCATTTCACAACCACCTCGATCGAAGCAACCCATTAGTGTCCTTCAAGAAATGGAGATCAAAATTCAAACCCTTCTGAAACAAGATATGATAACTAGGTAGATGATACCAAGTGCCATGAACTTGGTAATTACGCCGCGCAGAATGGCCGGACATTTACGCATATTAATGAGCTCCTATAGCGGGTCATTCAAGCGTGAGCGTTCAATAAAAGCGCCTCATATTATAGGGAAAAGAGTCGAATCGGGTGAAGTTGACCGACTGTAATGGTCATTTTGCAGCACCTAGAGGGAACGTTTCTATTATAATTATACAGCGGATTCTCAAAGTGCAAAGCTAAACCTACAATTTTATTCAGAAATTGAGGAAATTGATCCATAACAAGTTGTAGACTTTTACCTTTAAAGAATCAGCAAGTTTCGCATTTTTTCACTATAGGAAACAAGCCTAATTGATCAGGGTCCATTTTCTTCGAAAATAGCACCAATCTTCAGATTATACAGCGGATCATTGAAGATACATGTCTTCCCTGCGTGTGAACGTTTTTTTCAGCGAAATCCGAGCAAAAGAAGTTGTAGACTTTCACGATTGAAAATGTTAAGGTTCATAAGGCCTGGGGCAAACGTCGAATCTTAGTCGAACTTAATTCGTCGAACCTATTAATCTTGAAATAGGCGCATGAATGGTGCGACGTTTGCCGCAGTTAAGTTCGACTCAAATTAATTGGTTCGACTCCAGCATAAGTTCGACTTGCCAAGTCCGATAATGCGACAGTGGTTCGGCGTTTCAGCAAACGCCGTTCTAAACACGCGCTGAACTCAATTCATAAATCATGCAAATTACAAAATAATTGATTCAAATGTGATGGAATGGGCAAACGTCACAAAAATACATACTCCCCCATCTGCCAAACGCTATTCCCCACCCCCTGACGAGCATGCGCTGTACAAAAACAATTTCGCGACCGGGAATATTAATGGCGAGCTGACATCGCTGTAAGTGGACCATACGTTGGTAAACCAACCAACATTGCGTTGGAAGCGGCGGCAAAACCGACTCAAGA
Organism: Siderastrea radians; assembly: GCA_964017195.1. Classification (NCBI taxonomy): domain Eukaryota; kingdom Metazoa; phylum Cnidaria; class Anthozoa; order Scleractinia; family Rhizangiidae; genus Siderastrea; species Siderastrea radians. Next base: position 18,404,108 of record OZ024888.1, on the reverse strand, counting down.
CCGCTGCTCTATTGTTGTTCGCTAACAAAAGCACGGTCAGGCATGCCACTTGGAGCAATAGCTGTCGTCTCTGATACACTGTTCTCAGAGCTGTATGTGATGCCAGTCTTCTTTTTCTATTTTTCGCAATTAAATGTCAAAGAAAGGCCCGACGAGCACTATATTTCGGCATTTCGCTAGCAAGTCCTAGCAGTAACTAGCCGCGCATCGAGTAAATAGCACGGAAACACGTGCTTATTCCCGTGTTTTAATGAAGTGCAACTTGTGAAATAGGATCGACGCATGTTCGACGTTTGTTATACCACGCTGGAATTAAGTGGACTCTTTGTCGAACCTATTTGTAACTTATTCGACGCGACTTAGATTCGACGTTTGCCCCAGGCCTAACTCGCGCGTTCTGGAGTGGTCCTTGCTCTAGAGTAAAACAATGGTTGTCATGAATAAACAAAAGGGAACTTAAGCAAACACTACGGCGACGGTAACGGCGACGGCTGAAAAGAACGTCACAAAACAAAAGGTTTAATTAGCAAAACAATGGCTCTGCGCGTGCGATACAGATTTTGGTACATTTCATTGCCGTCCTCTGCAAAACAACGACGTGAAATGACCAAATTCGAAGTTTTATGCAGAACGTGAACACAGTCAACACACGCCAGTGAATTTTCTTTTTTCTACTTGAACCGTAACTTCCCGTTACAGAGTCAACTCCTGGATTGTTCGGCTACATTAGACAGATTGAAGGAGTTGACACTCTGGCGAAGAAGCTTGAAATATTTGGAAGTCATTTTTAAAGTGACGTTTTCCTTGGCGTTGCCGTCGTGGCTGCTTAAGCTCCCTAATAGCTCGGAGTTGACTATATTCGTGAGTTTTGATTGGCTCAGCAGCCATGGTATCTGAGCCCTTCTACCATGCTCTCCAAATATGGTCAATGAACACTCATCAACAAAGCTGAAAGACTTTTCCCCGCGAGCAACCCGGCGAGAAAAATGGAAGACAAAAATCACTTTGCAGAGAAGTTAAATTAACCAGAAATTACAACTGAACGTCACTGAGACACAAATCAGATTTGTTCGGGAGTGCTTGATTTCTTAGGACGACAAGAAATTGTAAAAATAGTAATTTAAGCCTTTAGCGTAGTGTTTACGATTTCTTTCGTCGTCACGTCGATCGTCAAAATTTTGCCAGCAGTAGGTTTTATACGAAAGGCTTTCGACGAAATATCAAGACAAGACGTAAAACTAAAACACAGCAAAATGCAAGAGAAGCATTTAATAAAAAAAGGTCACACTTTTATGGCATGTCAGTACAAAAATCATGAAACAATCTATAAGCTTAAAAAACAAGCACTGAACAAGCTAGCTACCACCAAAGGGCGACATTTTTTCGTTATATCACGCAAAATTGACACTGGTTTACCTGCCCTCGTTGTAGCTCTGTTTCGCGACGGCTCCAAATGTTCAGATGCAAATCGGATGCCATGTAAAATAAGTTGAATCACTTTCTCGGGTGTTGAAGTGTTGTTTTAACCATTCCGTCCGCGGCCTCTTAACTGAGAACAACTGCGTTTTGTGGTTTGCGTCAAAAAAGTAAGCTGGTGAATTCTAATGTTCCTCTCTTCCGTAGCCTTGCTTCAGTGACCTGCATAGAAATTATCGTTCAAGTTAAAATATTAATTCTGTCTTCAGTTCGATCAAACAAACACATGATGGCTCCGTTGTGCGAACGGATTACAAACTTGTCCAGCTTCATTTCAACTCCACATCTACAAGGGGGATATCGTAAAGCTTCAATTCGCTTTGAACGATGATTACAACAATTTTTCAGGAAAAATCAAACACGTACCACATTTCAAAGCCAATAATTGGAAGATTTTTTCCCAAAACTTGTGCCCGTACGTGACTTCAGAGAAGTTTCATTCATTCATTCAGCGTTGCAAAGAAAAGCTGCAACACTGCTCAAGGCTTTGGCGCCTTTTCGTTCAGTCAAGTGATCGATGCTTGTTCCCTTTTATCTCTATTTTCTCTCTTTTTTTCTCTCTTGCTTGATTTTATAGTAATTAGTGATTTCCTTTTTAATAAAACAATTATTCTACTCGGGCTTGCTGGATATCAAATTATTATAACCAACTCGGCCCCTCCTTGGTTACCTACCATTAGACATCCAGCGCGCCCTCGTAGAATAATTGTTAAAGATAATCGGCCACGCGCGAAACTCCAACACAAGCACTAAGCACTCGTATTTTGAGCAAGAAGTAGCAAAACGAACCGACAAGAGCGGCATGACCGACAAGAGCGGTATGAATGATTGGGACCAGGAGCTCTTTTTATAGTTCACAGAACCCCTGGTCCTACCTTTGCTTGTTTATATGGTTGCACCGTTTGTTGAAGGGAACGATCCTAATTTTTCCCCGCAAATCGACGCGAATCTCTTGTGGGAATGGCGGACGTTATAAGGAACTGGCTGGAAGAAGCTGTTCGCAGTCCTTCAAGCGAACGTAGGGGCCATTGGTTACAGCTTGGAAGAATCTGCCTTCGATTGTGTCACTTTTCATCTGAGCACGCGAACCAAAAATTTCCTAAAGCAAGTGAAAGCAGAAAGAAATGGCAAACGGAGATAGAGTAAGAAAGCAGAGCCGTATACAAGACTGCCGCTTTTTCCGAAAGAAATCTCGAAGACGCCATACGATGTCGTGGCAGAAATGAAGAAGACGGAAATTGAACTGAGGAGAACTAATGACGGCCTGCAATCCAATATAGAAGAGCAAGCCGCTTGTTTATACGAACAAATGATGGAGGAGCAGATCGAACATAAAGGCAGACCCTTTAGCGATGTGAGTCAGAGACAACTTTTCGAAAATCTGGTAAGTGGAAGATACAGTGATTTCAACGCCCATTTATTGGTCATCGTTTACTAAAAGATAAAATTTATACAAAAGGATCACCATATAAACGCTTAAATCGCGATAAATCAACAAAATAACCTCACCAGGAGCAAGAAACACAACATGAAAATAAGGTAAGGCTTTTTTTATTGCGAATTATTGCCTATAACTATCTTCTTGAATCTACTACCGGGATTCCCACACAAATCCTTATATTTGAGCCATGTTGTAATTGCGTAATCAACACGCTAACCCTCACAATGAGCTTGGTGTGCCTGTGGTGCTGACAGTTATCAAACAAAAACTACCATTTATCATTCTATTCGCAGGGATCTCAGTTTTAACAATATTCAGATACTTCCTGATGGTGTATTTTCTAGCCTTACAAGTTTATTTTTCCTGTATGTGTGACTCGATGTAATAATAAATTTAAAGCTAACAATGTTCCGTTTTTATTCCTGTTTTTCCACATGATTATTGTGGCCTTTGACCTCTGTACGCCATATTGTTCCAAATTCTTTTTTAATCGAAACAATTTTATGGCAACAGCTTTATGAAGGCCTTGTTAGCATTTTAATAATTTTCATGCACTAATTTCTCCATTCTGATTGGCTATGAAATTGATAGTGCAAAAAGTGAAATTGACAGCACAAAAGGTGAAATTCCAGTGAAAAATCTGAAATTGGAAATGATTGACAGCTAGGTTACCAGCCGCAGCAAAAACAAAATGGCCGACAGGTTTGGTGATTGTAACTCAGTTTTAATCGAGAGTTTCAAAGACATTGCAAGAAACAATAACACGAAATTAAGTTCAGCTAACTGGCTAAAGGTATGGAAGTCCTGGGCGAAGGAAAAGGGCCACGACGAAAACATTGAGCTGTATAAACAATTAATACTTATTGTGCTTTTCAGCGTTACGTTTGATGTCTAGGCTCATCAAATGTATAAACCTCCTTTGGCGAGGAATTACAATGACGTCATCAGAGATCGCCTATTATGAAAAGGAATTTAAGTTATCATTCTTTCGCAGAGATCTTCGTTTTAACAATATTCAGAGACTTCGGAAAAGTGTATTTTCCAGCCTGACACGTTTAGATCATCTGTACGTATGACTATATTTTATAATACCTCACAAATAATGGTCCTTTAATAAGATGCAATCTAGTGGCTGTAAGCCATACCGTTCCCACTTAAGAAAGTGTTTTCTTTTTACGCAGTAACCTTTGCGGCAGCTGTCTGCTGGTTTCTGTTTCTAACCGCCAATGAAAATATGACAACACCGGGGGGAGGGGGTTACCAATTGCACGAATCCCAAGAGACGGTTATTGTAGTGTAGGCTTGAGCGGAAATATTTAAATAATAGTCTCACGGACGAGATCTCGTAGTTGTTGATGTTCGTTTGTTTGCTTCTCTTAATTTTTTCTGCAAGGAGAGTTTTGTAGTCCATTTGTATTGAATTTCACCAATATTATTTTCTTTTCGTTAATCTGATTCTATAACTTTCTTACTTTCGCTTATCTTTTCTTTTCTCTTCTCAAGACTTTATCTCAAATAAGTCTTGTTCTTTTTTCATTAACTTTATCTTTTGTTGGGCTTTAATTGAAAGTATCTTCTTTACCACTCAATCTTAATTTTGAACCTATTAATTGGTCTACATTTTCAAGAGGCCGCATAGAAGACACATTATGAATTTCTTCTATAGGGCCAATGTAAATGACCGCAGGATCTTGTTGCGAAACAGCAGGCTCTATAAGGATCAATGGAGCACAGTTTGCATTCGATTCTACTATACGAATTGATAAATTAAAAGTCTGCAACTGCTTGATAATCGCATTGCCAGCCCAAACGCAGCTCCACTAACCCGCTTGTGATTTTTCATAGACTACGAGAAGTCCTTCTTTCCACTCAAGGACTTTACTGAACAAAGAGAACACGCAAACAAGCGCGCAAATTGCTTGCCGCCCGAAAACGTGGCACATGCGTGACGAACTGCTTATGTAGTGAGCGTTACGCGCACGTCACGTGTCCACGCGTGGAAAGCTATTTTCGCGCTCGCTCGAGCATCCCTGAACGGAAAGAGAGAATGCTCACGGTCTATATTTTTTATAACAATTGAAGCAGTCAAAAACTAATTATATATTGTTTTTAAATTTGTTCTTTGACTTTGCTATATCCTGTGCTAGTAATGCTACGTTGAGCACTCTAAGGTGACTCTCTTGTGTAGCCTTCTTGATAATAGAGACGTTCCCGTAGGCATTCCAAATTACATAAAGATTTTTCTTCTGAGGTTACTGTTCTACCAGCGTACTCAACAAGCGACTACATATTACATAAAATTAGAATAACTAAATGTCTCTTCTTATTACTCTAAACAGCAGGAAACCAAGGAGACCCAGGTTAACTGATACATCAGAGACTAAAAATAAAATATTGCAACAGAGCCCGATGATAAAGCGAAGTTCCCCTATTGGGAGCTCACGGAAATAACGACAGAAATGCGCTTATGAATGTTGTCCACCACAATATCTCGTAGTTGCTATAGCAACCACGCGATTTAAAAAAAGATGGAATCAAACATCGCTCTTAAACAACTCAGGTGTGCAAGAAACGCATGAAAGTCCAAATCAAGAAATAAGTTGACTCCTACCGACAAGAATCAGATAACATAAGGGAAGTAAGAGCGTTAAACGACATCTTAAGTGACTCATGGGCAGGTTTGACTTGCTGTTGGCTGTGGTCCCAGTCAGTGTTACTTCAGTGTGTAATTCAATACCCACTAATTTAATATTAAAAAATGAAGTAAGAAAGAAAACAGTGACTGTATGCAAATGGCCTTTTTTACATCTTACGTTCATTTTATGTTACTCGAATGATGCACTCGAATGATGAGGCAAATTGACTGAGATTTTACCACACTTATAGCGGGTTTCATCAGTTGAATGTGGTTGCCGTCTAATTTTAATCTTTCCTCAATTTTAGATCAACTGGTATTTGCTTCTGTGTCACATCTCTCAAGTGTTACAAAGCATAGTTTACACCGTGGTTACATCTCTTGAATTAAAAGGAAAACTCAGAAGTCACAATACCTCCCCGTTTTTCAAGTGCATAAATCGTAAACTCTCCCTCACTTTGTACTCGGAAGCCGGTGTAGCCTGGGATGTCCACTAGTTGGGTTACACATAGGTCTAGAACGTGGGGTCGTCTCGTGTGCCAAAAATAATAGTAAAAATGACAAGAATTTATTGCTATCTTTTGTCAGGGATGTGACCTCAAACAGCATTGGGAGCCTTCCTGCAAATGTATTTTCCAGGATTACAAAATTCCATAATCTGTACGTTTTACTCGATACTTTAAAAGAACGTCGCTTTAAAAAAGAAAAACGATTACTACATTTCATCATAATAATTATTTGTTACTTGAATGATTTTTAAAAGGACGTGCGTGCTAATTGTTTATGCGCATCGTTACTGCACACGCAATTCAGATCCAAATGTCAGGCCACGTCATGCATCGAGCGACGGGGACTGAGGAAAAAATCAGGCTTGCCGGGATTCGAACCCTGACCTCTGCGATACCGGTGCAGCGCTCTAACCAATTGAGCTAACAAGCCAACTGGGAGCTGGTTACTAAATTGGCAAGCCTGATTTTTTCAGGCTTTCTTTTCGCAACTGCATAAGTTGCGTTAATAACTGCGAGGATCTTCTTTACATTTAATTCTTCATTCCGCAGTTCAAATATATGAATTTCATATATTCATAACTTCATCTCTCTATTTGTACCAAAGAAAAAAAACAGAGGCATTCAAATTATTTCGCTCTTCTACTCACATGCGATCGCATTTTTGTACGAATGCGGGTGTGCATGACATACAAGTATCCTTCTGTGAGGCTAAATCTACATTCGACCTTATCTAGAGTTCTCCCTCTTACCTTTTTCTCGCTAATTGCAATGAAGCCGATATCGTCATACATGACCAAAGCTTCTTCAATACGCTTCATCTCTGAAACGAACGGTGACGCCCCGATTTTTTGCCTTTCTTGCATGCTTTGGTCAACACCAAACTGCAACAAAAGTTTTACAGAAATCTGAACGTGGGAGGATTTTGGGCAAGAACGTCCTTAAGTAAAAGATTGAATGACGCCCTAATAGCGATTAGGGAGAATAGGCGCGGGGTCGCACGACCCTATAGAACGCCTTTTTCTTCCAGCACATGAACAATTTACTTGACCCTCCTCAAGAAAATACTTTTGTCGCTTTGCTATCCACTGAAGGCCATTAACTGGCAGTTCGCTTGTACGACAACGATGAGCGTCAAAAGTGTTGAGACATTCCTGTATTTTTAGCACACCTTAAGCTTTAAAATATCCTTTACCCGCCAGGATATAGCCTTCCTCCTTCCAAAAAATGTTGATGTTGCTAGGTGGGAGCCAGCGTTTATTCCCGTACAGCATTGGGAAGGGGGACGAGGGAGGGGGGGGAGGGGGGTTCGTGTTAGGAAATCTTTTCCGACTATGAAAAAGTGAAACAAAGTAAACTGTCAGTCCTTTGTAGAAAATGACTCTAGGACTATTGTCGTTATTGAACGCTGAATGTCGATAGAAGACTGAACATAACTTATGGCCGGGAATCACTCATGTCCAATACTGCCGCACTGATACGGACCGTTATTTGCAGTTGACGGTCCGTACGTTTCGCACAGACCGTCATCCTTGCTTACAGACCGTCATTTAAGATTCACGATCCGTATGTAGAGGTATAAATAGTCTATACAAGTATGATTGAGTCTCGTTATTTAAGCGTACGTACGAAGCGAGCGAGATACACCAAAGAGGTCGAAAGAGAAGACGGTAATATGTCTACTACTCGTTCTATTAGCGTTGCGCAAAATAAGAACAGAGTTCTAAAAGCGAACTGTTATGTCGATTATTCCTTCTATTGAAGCCTTGTGAAACTGTTCAGGGAAAGGCAGACGATAACATGTCTGTTACTCGTTCTATAAGCGTCGCGCAAACTGATAACAGAGTTGTGAAAGCGAACTGTTATGTCCATTACTCCTTCTATTAAAGCCTTGTGAAACTGTTCAAGGGAAGACAACCATGATTATGCCACGTCATTTAAGCGCCATACGAAGCGAGCGTTATACACGAAAGAAAGTACGTACGACGCGAGTGAGGTACACGACTAGAAGAAGATAATATGTCTATTACTCTTTCTATAAGCATCGCGTAAACTGGTAACAGAGTTCTAGAAGCGAACTGTTATGTCGAATACTCCTTCTATTGAAGCCTAGTGAAACTGTTCAAGGAAAGACAGACGACAACATGTCTATTACTCGTTCTATAAGCGTCGCGCAAACTGATTACAGAGTTGTAAAAGCGAACTGTTATGTCGAATACCCCTACTATTGAAACCTTGTCAATTATGCCTCGTTATTTAAGCGCCATACGAAGCGAGCGTAATACAGGAAATAGAAGAAGATAATATGTCTATTTAATAGTCGTTCTATAAGCTTTGCGTAAACTGATAACAGAGTTCTAAAAGCGAACTGTTATATGTCGAACTGACTCCTTCTATTGAAGCCTAGTGAAACTGTTCAAGGAAAGGCAGACGATAACATGTGTATTACTTGTTCTATAAGCTTTGCGTAAACTGATAACATAGTTCTAAAAGCGAACTGTTATGTCGAATACCCCTACTATTGAAACCTTGTGAACTATTCAAGGGAAGGCAACCATGATTATGCCTCGTTATTTAGGCCCCATACGAAGCGAGCGTGATACACGAAAGACATACGTACGACGCGAGCCAGGGACACGTAATAGAAGAAGATAATTAATCTATTACTCGTTCTATAAGCATCGCGCAAATTGATGAGAGTTCTACAAGCGAACTGTTATGTCGTTTAGTCCTTCTATTGGTGAAACTAGTGGGGAACACGAACGAATTGAGCGTGATATATGAAAAACAAGACGGTAATATGACTAATACTTGTTCTATAGGCGTTGTGCAAACTGATAACAGAGTTGTAAAATCGGGTTCTGTAAGACCCAAACATTATTTCTCATTCATGCTATTTCCTCCGCAATTTAAAGAGGAATAAGAAAAACACATTTGTTGGGGTCACCCATTAGACCATGAATTTCTGCATATCATAAAATAACCGTGATGATCTCAAATGTTGGTTTTGTGGTTGCCTAGTTTCAAGTACCCTCAATTCTTAAATTGGAGTACAATCCAAAACACTTAGTTGTGGAAGTTCGCACTTTCATGTGCGCTGATTTTTTATAATACAGAGTGCCGGGAATTGGTATAACGAATAGTATGATATTGCTTTCAAAAAGCAAATGGGAGAGATTTTCCATGCACTAGTGTAGTCCCACTAGTCCCCTACACAGCCATTTTTATGTCTACAGGAGCCTTGCATGGCGACAATAAACCAACTGCATAGGAAACTAACAATCGCACTATTTATAAAATGTCGACTACAATGCTGCACGGGACAATTCATAAAGAATATTGCTTTCACGCGTATTCATATTCATCCCCAGAGACACTACGTTAAAGTGCGCACCATCGAGTGACACAAGTTATTTTCAGGCTTAGCAACGAATATGTGTTCCACAAACGACCACTTTTACATCTACGAACCGATATTTACGGACAGTGAACTCCTCTATACTGCCCGTATCTAAAGTTCACAGTCCATTAGAAAGATATCTCCCACTCACAACCAGAATGAAATAATCAGTTCCACTAATGAGATGCAATTTACGGACCGTGAACTCTTCTATACGGACCGTATCTGAAGTTCACGGTCCGTACAAACTGTTCGGTCCGTAACAAAGATAATTCCCTCTCACAACGGGAATGTAATATTCTAAGTCCAACTAATGAGATACAATTTACGGACCGTGAACTCTTCTATACGGACCGTATTTGAAGTTTACGGTTCGTACGAACTGTACGGTCCGTCAACCCTTCTCTACATTCCGTAGATGGTTTTCACGGTCCGCACAAAACTTTACGGACCGAACCCATAGTCTCACGGTCCGTTACAGTGCGGGAGTGAATAGGGTATCACATTCCTGAAAATCGTTTGATCAACTGCAGGGCCAGTGGGTTTCCTGCTACTTTGACAATAATTGTAAAGTGACCTCGTCACACCTCGGACGGCCTTGAACAATAAGCTTGATTAGTATTAGTTTTTGCATCTTATAAAAGATTGTGATTGAGAAAGACGAGAGTTCAGTCGAAAAGAATAGTACAAGAATCTGGCATCATTGATGAGCTGGGGCGACAATAGAAAATCTATAGGCTCCGCCGTTATGTTTCCGCGTTCTGCTGCGCTGGGTTGGCGGTTGCTCCCCATTCACACGCTTACCGACGCTAGACCCTTTTCACACACTAACTGAACCTATTTTAGATCATCTTGTAAGCTGAAATTACATATCATATATTCGTTATTAAATATTGTTTCCTGAATTACCACTAGCCTTGATTCATTCTTTTCAATAAGCCCCAAATTTCTTTCACTTATCTGTTTCTATGGGAAAATTGATATACTCTCTTGGTGAACGTTATTCGGAAGGACACCGAAATCAAACATGTATTCCTCTTTAAATGTGTCTTGTGAAACTTCGTTTTCTGGGTTCTTAGCACGGAATTCCTCAGAGCTTCCGTGAGGATAAGATTTAACCCTATTCTGCCTGGGTGGGGGGGGGGGCACATTGTGCCGCGCTGACCTTAACGAAATATAACTTTTAAACGGCTTGACGAAAAATCACCAAATCTCGTGACTTTTCCTAAAATTTATCAGAAAAAATTTTCCTGTGTCAATGACGTGTCTATGATGATTGAGGTTTCCACAGCAACCATCTTCTCAGAAGTGTATTGTGACTATTTTCTGCCTTTTTCAGTCTTTTTCAGTTTTCCCCCTTCGTTTGTAAGAAAAAGATAATTTTTTCTTTTGTGTGCCTGTTTTGACTTAGTATGCTTCTTAGAACAAAATCATATATTTTTTGGCGATGTCATTGTCAGCTGTATGACTGCAGGTTTGGGATTCAAGATGGCGGCCTCAAATTCAAAATGGCAGCTTTGTGACGTTATTGTGACGTCAAATCACGTCATAATTGACAGGTCATAAGCCCAATCTGTTAAGCTAATGACGTGCTACAAACATGCCAAGTTTCATCACAAGAGCCTTAATACTTTCCGAGAAATATAGGAGGCCCCCCCCCCCAGGCTCAGAAACTAAAAAGCCCAGGCAGAATAGGGTTAAAATAACAAAAACGTTGTCATTCTTTTGGTAGGACTTTAACTTCAAACAACATTAGGAGACTTCCTGTGAGAGTATTTTCCAAGCTTACATTATTGAAATATCTGTACGTTTGACTCGATCCATTGGAACCTTTTTTAAAAGTAATCTTACTGTATGACAGCAGATCTGAGCCTTGCTATTTTACAGCAAACTGGTTTTAGCACTTATTTAAGTTCGCATTTAATGTCTTCCCCAAGGCGTTAACATTTTGTGGTTGTTGCTAGTGACATTATCCCTGTAACTATGATATACCAGTATCAACGGCATTGCTTTTCATATCCTACAATTTTAGTCTGTACGAACATCCCAGCCCGTTAAAGTCTTTTCTTTTTCACTAGGCTTTTCATTTTGCAGGTATCTTGGTTCAAACAGAATTCAAAGCCTTCCTCTGGGTATATTTTCCAATCTTACAATACTACAATTACTGTACGTACAAATACGGCGATGTGAGTTTTTGATACCTTAAATTCCATATCTTAGCAAGAGCTTATCGGGTCAAGACCATTTAAAAATAAAACAATGATCGACGTATATTTTACTCTTTGTTGTGAGCATTTTAAAATAAAGTATAAATTATGGTAAAAAAAAATGAAAACAAGTTAAAACTCTTTTTTAAAATTAAAGTTTCCATCATTTGTAGGGATCTAAGCGGAAACCGTATTCAAAGCCTACATGAAAATATATTTTCCAAACTCAATCACCTAAGCTTTCTGTAAGTTTTAAAATTATTTATCTTAGTACACGAGGTGATGTCATTACCAGGAAATTTGAACAAAAACGACTGACTGGAATTAACTGGCGACTGGAGATGATTATACGAGCGATTATTCGTTGCTGAGGACCATTTCCAACCGAATTAAAAGTTCAAGTCTCTGAGGGCCTCGATAGACTAAACCATTTGTTTTCGATAAGTGTTTAGTTGTGGCCAGTATGTGAAGCAAGATATCAATGAAAAACTTTAAAAAATAGTTTTCGACAACAAAACAGCTTTCGGAAAACTATTTTAGTTGTCGATAACAAACAAGTAGCTTTATAGTCGACAACTCGTTTTCCCAGTCTGCGAGACTGCTGTCGAAAACCAAGCCATTATCAGGGTTCTTTGCCAGCGGTTTTTTTCCCTAGACGCAAACTTGACACGCGCAGGAACGTTATTTACCTAGCTATCGCATAAAAATACAAATTTATTGATAATTTTGGCCTCTAGTGTAATCTAGTATGTGGATAAGCTCTGTCGAGCACTAATAACTGGCGAGTCACTTTAGTCTGTCGAGGGGCTTGGTCTCTCCAGTTAAAATAAGCCTAAATAATACAAAAACAGCTTCCATGAATGCACATCGCTAAGTTCCAAAATTAAATTCAACATTGGCGCGTGGCTTAGCCTAACCTTGCTTTGAAAACCCAACCCAGGTTGATACCCAGAAAACAAATCGCTGCCGATACAAGGTCTGCATTGCTCTGAAAGTGAATTTCAGTTAGTGTCATCAGCAAAAGTCCTTTACACTCGTATGCTTGTCTCACTCGGACAAGCACACCGTACATATTAACAAGTACATCAGAAAACAAAGTTTCAGCAAGAGGAACGACTGCATAATACCCCGCAACTCTAGCTACACTGTGTATCCCGCTATGCGTCTACGCATCTACGTAGTCATAGCTCTCAAAATTCACTGATAACATAGCTTCGCGTGAAGTTGCTAAACTTTGAAAATGTAGTTATAGCTCTCAAAGTTCACTGAAAACATAACTACGCATTTAAGGTTCTAACCCGTGAAAACGTTGTCATAGCGCTCAAAGTTTACTGAAAAAAGTGGCTAAGTGTATACTCGTCTAAGTCGTTCAAATGTATTCATAGCTCTCAAAGTTCACTGGGAAAGTAGCTAATGGCGTCTACTTGACTACGCCGTTAAGATTTATTCACAGCGCTGAAATTTCTCTTTAAGCGTGGCTACGGATCTACGAATCTACACCTAGTCCTGTGGCCAGAAACCTCACCCGACCCTACCCAAAAGGAGCAGCATTTGTTTTTCAGTTGACGGGCGCTTGCTTGCGTATAACCAAAGTTGTCTAAAAGTGATTAATTTCACGATTATAAAGAGTAACCAAATTTTCTTCTTTACAAAAATACCCTTAAGCTGGTTACGGACAAAGTTAGTGAAAGCGGTAACAAGATTTTGGCAAGCTATCGAATTTTTTAAAAAACATGATTTCAGAAAGTTTACAAAATGCAAAGAAGTAAACTGTATGCTTTACATATACATCTTAACGGCTCTGTCCTCGTGTACCGGAACAACAACAGTCTACGGAGACAATATCTGAAAAACAAACAACATACAATGTCAAGTTCCTCGTGTATTACAATTTAGTACTTACACCGTGAAAACTTATCGGTAGCTTTCACGAAGCTAAGCCTCAATCTTATGGCCTTTCTTTCCCTATTGCTCTTTGATAGTCAGAATTGAAAAAAAATTTTAGAACGAGGCATACACATGGGTTTTGATACCGTTATTTATGGACTTGTTCTTGACTCCCTAAAGAACTTGTGGCTTTCATTGGTGCATGAGAACCTTTTAACAACTGAAGACTTTTTTGAACAAGTTTAAACCGTCCTTTTTATTTCATAAGCGTTCATAAAAAATAAACACACATAGTCACGACTAGTGGTTCTTTAGCTATTCATCCCCAATTGTTGTTCTCGCTACGTACCCAATTTTACACTCCGTACAACTAGAGTAGTGGTGTATTCTGGAACGTTATCTTATCGGGGTGTATTTTGTTGGCTTATTTGTTAAGCTTTGTTACTATGTGTTGGCTGAGAGATTTTATGAGCTATATTTAACCATTATTTTTCTATCTCTCTCCCAAAAAAGGTAGTCAATTTAAGAAAAAGCGCCATTGGGTCATAATTAGTTACGAACCTATGTCAACTTTAAATAAGTTCAAACTTTTTTTTTTCTTTCCAGTGTTTTGCACAACAATAGAATTAACTTTTTCTCAAAAGAGACCTTTGCTAACAACATCGGACTTACGTACCTGTGAGTATTACAACGTTATTCCTACGTGTAATGTTCTTTTCAGACTTCAGCATGCAAAGGCACCTATAGTTTGGTACCCAGTCTCGGCTCATTACACTACTGTTGCCTCGAAGCTATTCTGGAGGGATTCGATTGGCGCAGGCTCTTCACTGCTCAATCACAACCGTCAGTTCTTTGTGATAAGTTAACAATGGGAAACAATAGCGTGCCTTATGTTTAACTCGCATTGTTCTCATACGTCACCGTATAAATGCTTGAACAATTAACGATTTACACTACGAGTAGTATTAATTCTATCAAAATCGCACGAGCCTTTTGGCGAGCGCAATTTGAAATAATTTTCAAATAACACGAGAAGGGTAAGTGATTTAATACATTACTGAAAAAAAAACTTGTGGGTAACTGGAATTGTCATTTTTTGGGCGTTTTTTTTTTCAGTTTTGAAAGAAAAGCGTGAAATGACAAATTAACTGATGATAAAGCCCTCTGCATACGAACAAATTTTCTTTGACAAATTTTCGATTACAAATTATATTTGCTCGTGTAATTGAGAGAATTTGTTAAATTTCCCTGCCGTTTCAGGCAATTTCTCTGCTTTTTCGTCCGCCGACATTTCTACCCTCTCTGTCTCTCGCGAACTGACCTCCCCTTAAGCGCGAACGTAGAAGCTGAGGACTTGAGGACTTTAAAACCTTCATTGAAAAACCTCTTCGCCCAGCGTAAGTGCTATCGCCCCGGCGGATCTCTACGTTTACTAAGGCTAAAGGATTTTTTTACTATCCAACAGCCATTAACGAGCTCCTAATCGCAAGCTCATTACAAGCGACGGAAAAACATTTACAACTTTAACTTTGATTTTTCCGGCGTGAAAAGTGCTGCGAGATAAAGTTAACCCTATTTAGCCTGGGGGGGGGGGGGGCACATTGTGCCCGCGCTGACTTTAACAAACTATAACTTTTAAACGGCTGGACGAATAATCACCAAATCTCGTGACTTTTCCTGAAATTTATCAGAGAAAATTTTCCTGTGTCAATGACGTGTCTATGATGATTGACGTTTCCATAGCAACCACCTACTCAGGAGGCGTTTTGACTATTTTTTGCCTTTTTTCAGTCTTTTTTTGAGTTTTTTCCCCTTCGTTTAAAAAGAGAAGATAATCCTTTACTTTTTCGTGCTTGTTTTGATTAAGTATGTTTCTTAGAATAAATTCATATATTTTTCTCTGACGTCATTGTCAACTGTGTGACTGCATGCTCGGGATTCAAGATGGCGGCTCGAAATTCAAAATGGCTGCTTTGTGACGTCATTGTGACGTCATGAAACGTCATAATCGACACGTCATAGCTCCAATCTGTTAAGCTAATGACGTACTATTAACGTGCCAAGTTTCATCACAAGAGCGTGAATACTTTTCGAGCCACCCCCCCCCCCCCCCAGGCTCAGAAACTCAAAAAAAGTCCAGGCGAAATAGGGTTAATTTCAGGTTAATTGAGTGTGGTATTATAAGACAACGTGGCCGAAGTTCTCCTCCTTTTCATTCACAGTCTGAAAAAAATACAATTCGGCAACCTCGTTTCACTTCTGTAATTTTCCGTCCAAATTTGACCCAAAATGGAAGTTTTTGAGGCTGATTCACACTTTTAAGCCCCATGCAGACGAGCACATCTTCTATGAAAAATTTTCTCTGACCGTGAACGTGGGTGGAAAAATTTTCTTTGACTTGGTGCCGGCAATGACTTTTGGACTGGGGAACAGCCGGTAAGCGCCCAAGGAGGGAAAGTCTGAAAGTTGCATAAGATAAGTGAAAAAAGTTATCCAAAAGTTATTGGATCGTTTTTCAAGTAAAGGCAAGTTAAATTATATCATGTGGCGAGGTAGCAGTACTTTTATTGGGACATGCAGCTGAACACTGGGAGCAGAAAAAGATAGTGAGTTTACATGAACCATGGATAATGGACGCTCGTAGTGTCAAATCAAATGGCCTGTCAATAAGAAAACGAAAAACGAAAAAAGCAAGCCAGCAAAGTTTAATCAACAAAAACACATTAATACTCGCCTTTTTTCGGAGAATAACCAGGCTTTTTATTCCATTGTTGATTTTTCCTTTTATTTTACAACGGTTAGTGAGAGAATAGTGATTTTAAGAGGAAAAATACAACGTTTCGTTGAACTGGAGTAAAATGGTTGAGCGGTCCGTACGCGGGGTGTAGATGGGAAAATCAGGACCGCTGGAGCGCGCGTCATTAGTTAATCAGATTCAAGGATTTAGGATTCTGGACCTCTGAGATGCTTAAGAAAAAGATAATTCGTGTTACTCCCCAAGATGAGCTATTATTTTGCCTATTGTTCTTTTTCAACAGCAACAACAACAAACTAACTGTATTTGTTTATTACGGCCAGTGAATCTAATACAAAAACATTGCTCCCTTCTGAAACGAAAGCCGTTATGAAGTGTGATAAGGGATGGTGGATTGCTTACCACGCCGCTTTTTGCTAATTGGCGGTAATTGGTAATGGACTTTAAGTCGTTTTCTGGATCCCAAGACCCCTTTCTGAAAGTTCTTCTGTGCCCTAGAAAACTGGAGGGCTAAATCACCATGCACAGACGAACCACTGCAGAGTAGATAACAGGCAACAACGGTGAAATAAGCCTACCCAACCATCTCATCCAATCCATCAATAAAATTCCAAACGTCGGTCTGCAAAACAGATGACAACTCGGGACTACCTACTCCCTCTATTTTTGACGCGCAGCCCCCTGCTATCACCGTCCAATTCGACTTTAAAGATAAATTGAGTGAGGCAGTACATGGTTATTTTTAGAAAATTAGACGGTATGACCTTTACCCTTTATTTCCTGAGTGATCTACAAAAGTTAATATTAATCATAAGTTATAGTTTTTAAGCATGGCTTCCTTGCAATTGTAAAGCAGGTTGTTTTTCTTTAATTTTCGTAATGTAATAGTTTATTAGTTAGATAAGTAGTTGAAGTCTTAATTAACTTTTTTTGTACTAGGATTATAATTGAAAGTACCTGAAGAAAATACCGTGGAAAAATAAAGAGATTGAAAACAAAAAATTAGCGATAGTAGTTTCGAATGACGTTTCGATGACTCACTCATCATTTTCAAATTCGTGTAATTTAAGTCAATTTCTTGTGAGTTCATTATATTACAAAATGCGTGTTAAAGTCTTTTTACATGTAATGAAAAGAAATACAATGTGGAATGTAGAGGGTGTTAATCAGGTAAATAGTTTTGCTCTGATTGAGTGAGATTGAGTGTTCAGTTTAGGTTTCTTGTCTTTGATAAAGAGCATATAAACTGAACACTAATTGAAATTATGAATATATGAAATTCATATATTTGAACTGCGGAATGAAGAAATCAATGTAAAGAAGATCCTCGCAGTTATTAACGCAACTTATGCAGTTGCGAAAAGAAAGCCTGAAAAAATCAGGCTTGCCGGGATTCGAACCCTGACCTCTGCGATACCGGTGCAGCGCTCTAACCATTGGCAATTAAGCTAACAAGCCAACTGGGAGCTGGTCATTAAATTGGTTCGTAATATACCCGGGAAAGATGAAGATGAAATTATGAATATATGAAATTCATATATTTGAACTGCGGAATGAAGAAATCAATGTAAAGAAGATCCTCGCAGTTATTAACGCAACTTATGCAGTTGCGAAAAGCAAGCCTGATTTAGCACGTGTAATATTCTTGCCACATATTCTTGCCACTCGAACATAAGATTCATATCTTCTGGCCACCGTGTAATATCCTCTATATATATCACTGGGACATTAAAAGTATATCTGATGATCGAGGCCGGGATGATTTTAGTCGTCGATTTGAATTGTAAAAACTTTAAATACAGTAATTACAATGATCAATTGAAAATGACAACCACCAATGCCGATTTTCAGGCCCAAAGTCCCCTGAGCAGTCAAAGTCGTGCATCTTGCACAAGTATATGTGTGCTACAGTCTGCTTTGCAGTCGTACCTGATAACCTCGAAAAAGGAGTCATGATCCGGTGGCATGCTTATATGTGTTGGAGGCAGAATCGCATATCGGTCAACTTGCAGCCTTAAAGTTCTTGCTGCAGTGGAACTCGTTTTCAATACTGATACTTGTACCCAAAGGTACATCCTTTGGTAAGCGTAGAGGTTATCCCTCTTCAGAGCTGGGAGGGAGGGGGATCTGCCTGCAGTGTCTTTTAAATATGCAAGCTAAGTCCACCAAACTTGATTACTTTTCCAACAATTTGTCTAGGAACAACTTGGTACAGCAAGTCCTCGTTAATAAAGTTTAACGTAAATCCGCCCTCTAAGTTTCGTTGTCATAACTACAATATTCTCGAAATTATGGAGGAGGGGAGGGTGGGGAAGGACCCCCCCACTTCCTGATGACCATTTGTAATAGGTTTAACTTCTAACAATTAGTTTGCCTTCTTACAATGTTATTTTCTTACTATTTTCTGTATTGTTACTTTAAATGTTGTGCTTTTCTAACAAAACTTCAAATTCCTACTCCTGGACTTGTTAACTTCAACCAGCTGGAGAATATTCCTCACAGAGCCTTCGTCAATTTTGCAAATATATATGCAACCGAACAGATAATGTGAGTACTGAGATAAAGTACAGATAATGTGTGCTGTACTGAGTTCTGCGCACTTTGTGAAAATTGAAAACTGAAAACTGAAAACGACTACGTGGTTATAGATTTTGTTCGGTGGATGTTTGTCAGCAAAGTAAAACTGCTTCGGCTTAGGGAAACAGCCGTCATAAGCAGTTACATTTGCTAAGTTGAACAACCTTGACGGGGCAACCGTCAAGGTTTGGCTTAATAATAAAAGACGAGATACGGGGGAACAAAATACAAATGAAAATAGGCCTTCTGACGCTTAACACATTGTAAGCTTAATTGTAAGCTTAATTGAAAGCTGGATAAAAGAAAGCTGGAAACATCTGTTTACATTTAATAAGTTGTTTTTATTTTGTTCTTATTCGCCAAATACGGTTTTCAGCCACGAAATGATATCGATGAGTAATGAATGAAATCAATGACTAGAGCGCTTTTCAAATGAGTGTCGTAAAACCAAAACCAAAGTAATTACCCCAGCCAATCACAACAAAAACAAATTACCCAATGAACCAATCAGAACTCGAAGCAAGTACATGTTACTGGCGTCAAGCGCGGGAAAAAACGTTGACTAACATAAAGACTAAAATCTTACACCGGAAACTTGACGCAATTTGCACCCCCTGCCTTTATGAACCTTTATTCCCTACGTGACATGCGCGACTCGCGCTTATCTTCTTTGTTACCAAAGGTATACCACAAGTGTAGCAGAGAATTGTAGGTCTATATCCACACACAAACTCCATCTAGTGATAGCAATGTGGTCTTCATTCCATAAAGCCACACAATAAAACACAATAAAATGAGACAGAAGCATTTAATAAAAATTGTCACACATTTATTGCGAGTCAGTACGAAAATCAAGAAGCAAAAGGTAAGCAAACAATCAAGAAGGAAGGAAAGGCGCTGGGTATTTTTTTTTTCGGCTGTACCACGCAAAACTGACACTGGCTGGTTTACCTGCACTCGTTGTAGCTCTGTGTTCCAAAGGCTCCAAATGTCCAGGTACAAATCGGATGCCATGTAAAAGGAGTTGAATTGCTTTCCCAGTTGTTTGAGTGTTGTTTTTACCATTCCGTCCGCAACCTCTAAACCGAGAACAACTACGCTTTGTGCTTTGTGTTTAACAAACTAAGATGGTGAATTCTGACGTTCCTCACAACAGTAATCTTGTTTCTGAACTGCATAGAAATTACCTGTTCAAGTTCAAATCCTATCTTCAGTTCTATCAAACAGGCACATGATGGCGCCGTTGTGCGAAGGGATTAGGATTACAAACATGTTTGGTTCAACTCCCGCAGCTAATTCCGCAACTAATAACTATGGTGAAATCGTACAGCTTCGGTCCGCTTTGAACGATGATTTCAGCAGCGTTTCAAGAAAAATAAAAAACGTACTACATTTCAGAACCAATAAGCTTAATTAGAAGATGTCTTGCCCGAAACTTGTGCCACTTCGTTCACTTCGGAGCAGTTTCGTTGGTTCATTCAGCTCTGGAAATAAACGCTGCAACGCTTCGCAAGGTTTTGGCGCCTTTTTCGTTCAGTCATGTGACCGATTCTTGTTCCCATTTTATCTCTTTTCTCATTTTTCTTTTTTTCTTTCTTAATTTTGTAACAATTAAAGTGGTTGAGTTTTTAATAAAATTAACAATTTACCACAGAATTATTTTCTACGCGGTGCGAGTCTACAATAAATTGATCACAAGCATTCGCGACAAGCATTCATGACGCGAGCCGTGGTATGGACTCTCATCTCCCACGGTTCTCGACCAATCAGAGAACGAGAAACCGATAAGATGTGGTAAAAAGTGTTTTAGTAAGTTCCAAGTTAAAGTAAGAAGAGAAGAAAGAGAAGGGCACACAAAACGGCTAGGTACGAACCGACTAGATTAAAAACGTACTAAGCAATACAGATATGTAAATAATGATGGCATTTGAAATTACAAAAAGAAACCAGAGAAAGAACATAACAAACAGGAACGCGAGACTAAGATCAGGGAAAGTACGTAAGATGATAGAGGTTTCAAAATGTATTTATAGATATTAGTGAAAAATGTTGCTTGATCCTGTCATAATAAGTCAAAACAAAACAAAAACAAAGCAAAGTTTCCTTCTCGGGATCCAAGAAAGCTTGTGCCTTAGCTAAATTTTTGGATCCTGAGAAAGAAACTTTGTTTTGTCTTGGTTTATTTATGGATAGTTTAGTACGTAGGGTATGTATGTGTGTATGTAATTCGTAGCATAGTAACGTGATCTATACATGGTGAGTATTAAATGTAATGCATAAACTAGTTCAAGAGGAATACCTTGTCCAGAAGCATGCTATAGGATATCTTGGGCTGAGTAACGTATTACGGCGCAAATAGTATCATTAGCAGTTTATTTATATGTTCTTATCCCACACATCCACATGACTTATAAATGATTGTTAAATAAAAAAGGAAAAGAAAAGAAAAAATTCAGGTCTCCGCTGATTTCTTTTTCTTTTTTCGTGACAAGCTGCCTATCAACATGAAAAAGGTTGGGGGTTTTCCTGGTAAAATGTGTTCAGACCGCCGCAAAAACCATGGTTGTGGACAGAAAAAGCCAGAAGGCACTAACTTGGTCTGTTATATTTGGCGTCGTGACCGCTGCGAAATGCTGCGAACTCAAGCGGTGCGCAAATTGAACTTTTCGCCTGAATTCTTCCGCCTAAAATTTTTCGTTTGAATTGAACTTTTCGCCTTCCACCAAAAAGACAACTGAGTATCCTTTTGAAGGTTTTCTTTCCATTAACATTAACAAATCCAGACAGTAAATGCTAGACAATGCTGACTGGTGCAATATAAGGCCGTTTAACTTTAATACAAAACAATAAAATTAGCCAACTGGCCTCGATAAAACGAAGATTTTGGCCGTTTCTTACAAATTCGTTATAACAGGGATAACAAACCCACGTTATAACGAACACGTTTTTCCAGTCATGGTTTTCAGTAAGCATTCACAAAAGATGCTAAAGCGTCTGTGGCAATTAATACTGTACTTTTCAGGCTGATGAGGAATAGGACGCTCAGAACTCTGCAATATTTTTCTGACTATTGGTCTGACCTTCAGTATCTTTACAATATTCGTTCTTTATATATCTGTAAGTATACATTCACAGAAAATTACTGATCATTGTTGTAGGCACAATACACTGTACTGAGGGGTACATGGTATTTCCGTTCACGGCCAGAAATCGGTTTGTGCTATTACTTTACATAAAGGTGTACTGAAACTAAAGCAGGCTCCATCTAAAATCCCCAAACCGCCATTTTTGTGTATACATACAAAAAGAAAAACACACACACACACAAAAAATAATATATATATATATATATATATATATATATAGATTCGCCAATACTGCCTGAAGAGTGTGGTCATCCCTTTGGCCATATGAAACAGAGCTGTAGCAATAAAGCGATGAAATACATCTGAAGCCTGGAATAATTTTCGTTATAATATTTACTGCTCCTGAAAAGTTGAGCGCTCTCTGAAAACTATTCTACACATTAGCAGATATTATATATATATATATATATATATATATATATATATATATATATATATATATATATATAAACAGTTAATGGTTGCCTCAGGCCAACAAAGAATGCCACTGCGTCAGGAGGATCAAAGATTCACAGTCCAAGCCTCACTGCATGGAATTAAAACTCGTTGAAGGAAAGCGAGGACGGACAACTTAAAGTTAAAAAAATTAATAAAAAATAAAAACGTTTCGGTCTTAGACCTTCATCAGTTACAAAGATGGTGCAATGTAAGCTTATTTAAGGTAGATTTGATAAGTTCAATTTTTCATGTAACTGATGAAGGTCTAAGACCGAAACGGTTTTATTTTTTATTAAATTTTTTAACTTTTTAATCGTCAGAAGTTGTCCGTCCTCGCTTTCCTTCAACAAGTTATATATATATATATATATATATATATATAACTGCAGACAG
This sequence comes from Siderastrea radians, assembly GCA_964017195.1. Classification (NCBI taxonomy): domain Eukaryota; kingdom Metazoa; phylum Cnidaria; class Anthozoa; order Scleractinia; family Rhizangiidae; genus Siderastrea; species Siderastrea radians. Next base: position 18,381,247 of record OZ024888.1, on the reverse strand, counting down.
TACTGTTTCGGCCTTCTGGGCCTCATCAGTGCAGTGCTGATGCTGGAGTTGAGGTTAGCAGCTATAGCCACCTCAGACGATCCCACACATGTGGTATCATCGTACCATGTCAGAGTGCTCAAACTAGTAAACTAGTGAGCTACATATATATATATATATATATATATATATATATATATATATATATATATATATATATATATATATATATATATATATATATGTATATATATATATATATATTTAACAATTATTCTACGAGGGCGCGCTGGATATCGAATGATAGATAAACAACACGAGGCGCGTAGCGCCGAGTTGGTTATAATCATTTGATATCCAGCAAGCCCGAGTAGAATAATTGTTTTATTAAAAACTTAACCACTATTAAAAAAAAAATCAGAAAGAACGGGAAAAATGAGAAAAGAAATTTAAGCGGAACAAGAATCGATCACATGACTGAACGAAAAAGGCGCCAAAACCTTGCGAAGTGTTGCACCGTTTCATTGCAAAGCTGAATGAATCAATGAAAACTGCTCGAAAGTGAACAAAGTAGCACACGTTTTGGAAAAAAATCTTCTAATTATTGGCTGTGAAATATGGTACATGTTTGATTTTTCCTGAACATTGTGGTAATCATCGTTCAAAGCGGATTGAAGCTGTACAATTTCACCATTTAGCTGCTGGAGTTGAAACTGAACAAGTTTGTAATCTGTTCGCACAACGGAGCCATCATGTGCGTGTTTGATCGAACTGAAGACAGAACAAATTTGAACAGTTGAACTTGAAAAGGTATTTTCTATGCAGCTCAGAAGCAAGATTACTGTAGCGAGGAACATTAGAATTCACCATCATAGTTTGTTAAACGCAAAGCGCAAAATGCAGTTGTTCTCGGTTTAGAGGTTGCGGACGGAATGGTAAAAACAACATTCAAACAACTGGAAAAGCGATTCAACTCCGTTTACATGGCATCCAATTTCTATCTGAGCATTTGGACCTGTTGGAACACAGAGCTACAACAAGTGCAGGTAAACCAGTGTCCTGATTTTGCATGTTAAAGCCGAAAAACAATCTCGCCCTTCCTTCCTTCTTGGTAGTTTGCAGCTGTGTTTTTTTAGCACTTGTTTAGACTACTTCATGATTTTCGCACCGACTCGCCATGAATGTGTGATAGTTTTTATTAAATGCTCCAGCCCCATTTCATTGTGTTTTATTTTATGTCTTGTCTTGATATTTTGAAGTGGAAATCCTTTCTGATAATACCTACCGTTTGCTCAATTTCAATGATCGACGTGACGATCGATGAAAGAAATTAATTGTAAACACAACGCTTAATGCTTAAATTTCTATTTCTGCACAATTTCTTCAAACAATTTTGACTTGTGTTAGACGACGCTGTTGGTGATGCTTGTTGGTGACGTTGTTGCAATTTCTGCTTAATTTAAATTTGCTGGCAAGTGATTTTTCTCGTCCATTTTTCTCGCTGGGTTGCTCGCGAGGAAAAAACTTTCAGCTCATTTGTTCATTTTGTTGTTGAGTGTTCATTGACCATATTTGGTCGGAGCAGGTATATGAGCTGATAGCCTAGCTCCGTTGAGCCAATCAAAATGCTAGAAATCTAATATACCTAGTCCAGTTTTTAATAAATATATATATATATATATAAAACAGTTAATGGTTGCCTCAGGCCAACAAAGAATGTCACTGCGTCAGGAGGATCAAAGATTCACAGTCCAAGCCTCACTGCATGGAATTAAAACTCGTTGAAGGAAAGCGAGGACGGACAACTTCTGACGACTAAAAAGTTAAAAATTTAATGAAAAATAAAAACGTTTCGGTCTTAGACCTTCATCAGTTACATAAAAAATTGAACTTATCAAATCTTTTTTTGTAACTGATGAAGGTCTAAGACCGAAACGTTTTTATTTTTCATTAAATTTTTAACTTTTTAGTCGTCAGAAGTTGTCGGTCCTCACTTTCCTTCAACGAGTATATATATATGTGGCGTAAAAAAACGGACCTGTAAAAGTGCCGTTTTTTTACAGAAATA
>OZ024888.1:17646700-17691700 GCA_964017195.1 Siderastrea radians | reverse complement strand
GGGTGTTCCCGCGATAATATTACGTAGCCTCACGCGCCCCCACTTCGCCTCCAACTTTCAACCAATCAAAAATCTGTCTCACCTGTTTTCTTGATAACGCATTCATTGTAAAGTGGCGAGCAGTTCTCCAATCTGAATACTCCAACATAAGTGAAGAACTTTCCATTAGAATCACGCTGCACAGAAAGTGACTCCGAAGGAAGTGAAAATGGCGCTATGGATCTCACGGGAAATCATTGAGTCATAATTCGAAACCGGCAGAAAGAGAAAGAATATCGGCCTGAGTCAGACAAGCACGAGTGGCGGTAGTCGGGGAATGAAACAGCCTAAAAAGTGTACCAAATCTAATAATAAAACTGCAAAGAAGGGACTGAGTCCTTATGAAATGGAGGAATTATTGTCATTATAGGTGTTCTCTGCTGAAGAAGCGAATTAAGTGGAAAGTGAATTACGCGAATGGCCGTTTGAAGTCGCCTAGGTTGATAACCTTCGAAGAGCGCCGGAGATTCGATTGACACGCGAAGAACAGTGGGGTAATTTCGGCCTTTTAGTTTAATTACTGTTTTTCGTCGAAAATTTGCCATATTAGTAAAAGAACAATACAGCGCTAATATCCCAAAGCGAGAGAAGCTAGTGCATGTTTCGCCGGGCCATTCTGATCAGTATAATGTTGCTCTCTCTAGGATATCTGCTCCATGTTTTTGTTTGCCCCTTTTTATTTCAGTCTTTCTGCCAATTTTGTTTCTTGTATATTTGTAACGGGTTAATTTAGTATGGTACGCAAAATTAAATAGTGACTGAACTGATCCGTTTATTGAAACGTCGCATGAAGATTTTCAAATCTCCACTGAGGTCATATATCCTGTTTATATCTGATATTTGAATGAGATCTTGTGTGGCTTTCGCTTGTTATATTCTAGTCAGTTGACTTTGACCTCTATAGTTGTGTCTGTTAGCGATTGTGGCTTTTATGTCTTAGGGTTTGCTCGTTTGAATCTCTAACATTAAAAGATTTAGACGTAGAATTGACTGAAGTACAGTTCAGCCTTCAATTCCCTGCAACTCAGACACGTTGCGTAGCTGTTAAGAAGCTGTAACGCCAACATCTCTGGTAAAAGGGATCTATTAAAAGGAATCTAATTACGGTCTAAAAAATACGAAGACCAGAGAAATATTCCACTAAACTGGGGAAGGATAGTTTTCCCTTTACCGCATCCTGAAATTCAAATCTCGGGCACTGTTGACGCCAAGAGCCATCGCGAACGACTGAAAGTATTACCGGTTGAAAAGGCGGCTGCAGTTGTAGCTTGGAATCAAAGATTCGACTCTCTTCTGTTCTTTGGGAAGAAACCGCATGTATCGATCAATTAGGATATCACTTTACAAATTAATCATTTTCAACTTAATCTTCAAGATGCCTGTGTATTTTTTATGAAGAATCCCCATGCTTCTTTGCTATGCTTTGCTTATGTTGGATTTTCTGCTTTATCAGGATTTTACCAGACCGTTCCTCTGGAGTCGTCGAAGAGGGCGACGAAAACTAATCACTTCCATCACTTGGCAATCCAGACCTAGAGTCGTCGCTCTTGTCAGCAATCTTTTTTGGTTTCTGGACTTGTTAAAGAATCTGTTTCACCAAACCCGTTTCAATTTATCGGCAGACACACCTCTGATCGGGTAGAAAGCAAATTTGTACTCGAGCTTTTTGCAAAATGCGTGGAGCGGCGCCTCTCCTAACTATTGAACTACACTAAACATTTTTGCCAGAATTTGCCGCTTTTTACATGTAAGCCTCTCACAGGCGTGCTAAACATGTACGAGAAATAATAGGAAATAAACGACAAAACTTTGTCTAATCAAAGACTCAGTCGCCTCCAAGAGGCCAAGTTTCAGAAGACACGAACCTCCGATAACTTTCCCACTCGAACGCCGTGAAAGCATACAACGTCCGAACAAGGTATGCAGCAAATAATGCACTGTATCATGGGTACATAGCCAGAAAAACGAGGAATGGAGAATGCAAACAAAAAAGGGACTTTAGAACGCTGGATTTGTACTACACCTCTACCACCTTCTTCTCGACGACGATCCGCCATTTTTTTTCTTGGCGGACCAATTAAAATGCGGACGCAAAAGGCAACAAGGTTTCGCGGGAACACTCATTCTAAAAATAGCCGAAGGTGTAAATACGCTGTTGCCCATATGTATGGGAGATCGAGGCTCCTACGTGATATGCTCCTGACTGTCGCCGATTCTGGCATTATTAGTTGACTGAGGACTGATTTTTTCTCCAACCTGGACTTCCATTTGATACAGGTACTGGTAATATCTAGGAGCGTTCCATCCAGCCCTTGCCATGGTGGTTTCCAGGCGCAGACGTCTTTGTCGCACAGAGGACCAATGAACACTTGGCCACTCTCACATCATTGAAAATTTCATCTTGGGTGGCTTTGATCGCTTTAGTTAGTGGGATTGATGGTAATACAAAAAGGCCCAGTGTTCTCTCCGGAACTGGGTACTATGACCCACGGCTTGAATAATAATAACCCGACCACGATGTTGTGCGTTTTAGTCCTTCTTTCGCTGTGCTTCCAAAGTCGCGCGCATATCGGAAAGCTGTGTAGACTTGATTCTTGTGATGAACGACTGAATGCAGATTTTCGATATCCAATTTCATGCAGCTTAGTAGCGGAGCCCACGGGCAAAGCCCGCCAGCAGAGCTCCATTGCTCAGCAAATTTGGTAACCTATCGATCCGAGAAATTTTGGTTGTGACGCCAGCGTACGCCCGCCGGCCCGCCCGTACAGACTCTGGGGGAGGGGGGGGGGAGTCCCAAGACAACCCGACGGGGGGTGGAGAATGCGATCTTTTCTTGGCGGGAAATCGGGCGGTGCTTCTGGAAAATAGGCGTTTGTCTTGGCGGGAAATCGCATGACCATCTTCGCTTTTGAAAAAGAGGTTTCTTTGAAAAGTTTAGCAAAATGATTGTTCGACAGTACGGAAGTTTTAAACTTGAGAAAAAACATGTAATATCTGTAAATAGAAAGAAAAGGTTCAAAAGAATGCTGGTGGAAGGCGAAAAGTTCAAGTTACGAAAGTTGCCTTCAAAGGACTTCATCTTTCAGTTTGTTTTCTTCACCGAACGGAGAGCTTGCCCTGTTCTGAAACACAACAAAGTAAGTAAAGTTCTTAAAGGGTTTAAGGTACATGATTTTGAGCATTACGGTAAAAGAAATTACGTTTTAAAATGGAAATTTAACTGATGTCATTAGAAATGTGTCATTTACTTTTGACTTTATAAAATTATCAGAAAACGTGCTCAGAATTGTGACAGATGTAGTCTTGAATATTTTGCCATGCTCAGCCGATTTCACTCGCGTGGACGGACCCACGATGCTGGAAGTGTAACGCAAATTGCATTTAAGTATAAATTTACGGGTTTTCGAATAAACTTATTCAAAAATGATTTCTCTGCCCATTATTTTGTGTTTGTTTATTCATAACAGTAGGTCAAAGCACAGTCGCAAGGCAACAGCACAAGCATCACTTGAATCAGTGAGATTACGGCAAATAATTGCTTTAAATTATGTCTGCGAGAGTCCATCTCTTTGTGCAATTGTCGATTTTCTTGTCCTAGAAGTTTTTAATAGTAATCAGTTGTCGGTTTAAAGCTATTTTATCCGAAAAGCTTCCGAAAACAGTTTTGTGCGTTCCTCAAAGCAGCTTACCTTATATAGGCTTACTTCACATCTGCAAAACTTATTCCGTAATTTAAGGCGTGTTCGGTGTTTTTTTGCTTTCAATCTTGATGGTCTCTAGTTAGAGAACAAAATATAAAAGTTATTTAAGAAACTATAAGCGAAGCAGTTGTCGGTCTATCTTATCCGAAATGCTTCCAAAACAGTTCTGTGCATTTCTAATTATAAAAGCGCCCGAATTTTAAACAATTCGCAGTCCGCAAAACTTATGCCATATAGTTAAGCATGTTTGGTGTTTGTTTGTTTTCAGTCTCAAGCCTCAAGTTAGAGAAGGAAATATAAAAGTTACTTAAGTAACTGTAAGCGAAGCAGTTTTGGGCTTAAAGCTATTTTATCCGGTAAGTAATGTGTGTTCCTCAAAGTGCTCGAATTTCTTTGCGGCCGCTAAAACCTACTTGACATTTCTTCGATAATAAAAATTTACAGGTGTTTCGAAGCTCCCCAAATCCTTTCTTTCGGGTAATCCTGGTAAAATGCCGGTGAAATGCTAGTATACATTTTTGACTAGACTTATACGGCAGTTCATGTTATTTGTTAACATCCGAACGCGATGAAGATAACCCATTTAAGTTTTATTTTGTTGTTGTAAATGAGCCCCGTTTCAAGTTCATTCAAGCGAACAGCCAATAATCCAAGGAGATTTGACAAGGCTTGACAGTTAAATGACAGGATATGGAAACATTGCAGAAACCAAGCAAGACGGCTCATGAGTAAAAGATGTGTTCAGTTTGATGCCCGAAAAAAAAAATAATCAAGCTGTGCTCAACCTCTAGAATGACCTTTCGAGCTTGGTTTTACAGAACAGATCCCCAAAATATTGGAGGGCAATGCAATTCGGAAAACTTTTGGGCTTTTTGAGAAACACTTTTCGATAGCGAACGAGCTGCTAAAAAAAGCCCCGAAATATATTCAGAGCAAAAAGTCTCAGGACTATTTTTGAGAGAAGAACACCAGTTTATTACTTGGTGGCTCCGTTTTTAGGCTTGGCTAAATCTATCTATTAGGTTGGTGCCGTCATATCCCAGTGGATCAAGATTTTGATTCATACGTTCCAATCCACATTTGAGTATCTTCTCCGACTGTACCATCTTTGCTATCACACTTCCTTCAGAGCCACTAAAGGGACAGTGGCAAACGGTAGTTCAGTTCCCTGATAGATGCGACATTCTCCTCTAGAACCTGTAAGCACCTGTCCACTCTAACAATCTCACCTGAAAGGTCACAGGAGTCATACGTCTGGTGCTTTTCGTGAATGGAAAAAGCAGAAAACAGCTCTCCGATCTCGATAAGCTTGTTTGGGTGTCACAAACATATACCACATTGTTGAATTCCGGCAGATACCAGAGGGCTGAAAAAGCCTAAATTTTGTTGCAAATCCATCATTATTCCCTGGAATACCATCACCAGCGAAATCTTGAACATTTTGCTTACATCTGGACCATTTCCGAACGCGGTGACTCTCAGGATCTGACACAACAACTCTGCCTCCGTGAGGTGCGACTGTGTGCGGCATTAGAGATTCTCGATGCCCGGCGCTAATAATACGCACTACATTCGAAAGTGGCAAGGGAGACATCATCCACCCCACTCCCGATAGAAACATAGAGTAGCGATGTAACATCAGAAATTCATGTGACCTGAAAAGGTCTATTTACGCCTTTTAAAGGAGAACTGAAGTCCAAAAATCATGTTTGTTTTTATTAATTTATTTGGAAGCTTTAGACATATAAAATCAAGTTTTGGCAATTATTTTCACTTGCGACTTGTTATTTTCGAAAAAATTGGGTTTGAAATTGGGATTTTCCCGCTTTTTGGGCTTTGTCATTGTGGGCTCCCTACAGATGTCAGCGGTATGTTGTGACGTAAGTGATGGGGAAAGGTATTCCGTTTGTCCAAAGAGTGCTACTAGCTGCTTCAAATCCAAGGCTTTGTTATTTCACAAACATTGCTTCCCATCATGATCTGTGTACACCCTTTCCAGTTTGGAATAGTATATTTCCCTTGTGAATAACTAATTGGCTCGGAAGAAGAAGTCTGTGACCCAAATCTTGAGAGAATCGGGAACGCTGAATTAGCAACGATCTGCGCTCAATTGCGAAGACCATGTAGGCGAGGATAATTCAAGCTATGTTGAGGGCTGACAATTAATTTATCAAGAAGTTGAGGAGCTCAATTAAAAGTGTGATCAATCAGGTTTGTTTCCATTCGTGTGGTATTTCTATTATTTTGTTAGTGAGTGATTTGGATTTAGAATCGATCGATCCCGTGCTTGAGAGAATCGGGAAAGCTGAATTAGCGACGATTTGCGCTCAATTGCGAAGACCATGTAGGTGAGGATAATTCAAGCTATGTTGAGGGCTGACAATTAATTTATCAAGACGTTGAGGAGCTCAATTAAAAGTGTGATCAATCAGGTTTGTTTCCACTCGTGTGGTATTTCTATTATTTTGTTAGTGAGTGAGTTGGATTTAAAATCGATCGATCCCGCGCTCCAAGCCATACGCCCGGCTATCGGTTGTGAGTAAGGCCGGGGCACATGTTCACGTTTGCATGCGAATTTCATCTCCTTCATGCAGCAGTATAACTACCACTGAGTATACTAAGTTAAGAATTCTTCTGAACCGTTCCTGTGCGGCAAATAAATAATCTATCCCAACAGATCCGGCATTGTTTTGACACCAAGGTCATACAACAGCCGCTTATCGCGTATTGCATATCACGTTCCGTAATTTTTCCCTGTTATTGCGATATTTTCCCCTGGCTTCCAGCTTTTCTACAATATAGCGTTTAGAACTTCGTGCCGGGTAGAATAAACTGGTGAATAACTCCAGCGTTGACTGTGAAGATATTTGGAAACGAACTCAGTTACGGAGAAAAGTGGTGTGACAAAACAGTATAAAAACCGATAAATAATTATTACAGTCTGTGAGTGCGCCGAAAGCAAGGGACATGTTGTAGCCTTATTTTTATGAATCTGTTATATAGCCTATCAGTTCAAATACCTGACGCAAGAACGAAAAATTATGCCGCTTTCAGTTGAAAAATTGCGAGGTAATTCACACTGTAACGAAAATACGACATGTCAACACAAAGGGATGTAATATTATTTGAAGGTGCGCGGGCTTTATGGATTACGGCAGGTATTTGATGCCCGATGAGCGGAACGCTAAATGTTAATGTTCGAACCGAAATCCAGTATTAAAGTACAAAAAAAATGGCAAGGTTTACGATAAATGAGTAAAAGATTATGCATGTTTATGTAGTAGAGTAGGCTGCAGAGTCTTGTAACACAAACATATACTGATGCGTTCCAGTATCTGTGATTGTTTATAAGACTTACAGGAACTGACTACAGTCATCAAGTTTTTAGTGAACTCCAGTGACGTTCAAAAGGCAAGGCTAATCAGGCAAATCAGTTAATAAGACATAACTTACTTTAACCTAGTATTTTTTTTTTCGGAAAGAGAAGCAAACTCCAAATAAACAGAGTTGATATTTTCGGAAAATTTGCGCGGGTGTTGTTATTGAAGACGCGCCGTCGATCCGCGGTGAAAATGTAACTTACGCGTTCAAGGACAAGTGGAAGTATTCCAGTAGAGATAGCAGAAGAGAAGAACGTTCCAAACGGGTATTTCTCCGGCGTTTCCGTCGCATTTGTACTAATATACTCTCAAAGTACAAGTTCTACATGGGTCAAATCGGTACTTCTCTTTGTAAAATCTTGCATTCGTTCCCCACCACTTACGTCATAGGCTACCAAAATGACCGCTGACACACCCATTCTGCGCCGCAATGCTGTGGGCCCAAACTCGCAGTAAAATTATTTTTTTGAGACCGAAAGTAAGCCAGTAGACAGAAAAAAGGTTTCAAACATTAATATTTATGGTCTAAGCTTTAAGAAAAAAAATACTTGATTTTTGACTTCAGTTCTCCTTTAACGCGCGGTTTCTGGAATCATTTAAGGCCATTTGTGAAGACAATTAATAATTTTCAACGTCTCTGAGGTCATGTGCTAACTTATGATCCCGCATATACCTGTCCTATCCTGTATCCCGCCTACCAGACGGAGCATATCCCGGTCTCGCAGTCCTATTTTCATCCCGCATCCCGCATCTCGCCCTTAAAATTTCTCGTATCTCACATCCCGCCCCGATTTTAAGCCTCATTCTGCATCCCCAAAAAACCTATGTTGGACCCTCAAATTTGAACTCCCCACAACTTTGTCCTACATGTATTCAACAACGAAAGCCAAGAAATCAAAACTGAGAAATTTGCCATTTGTCTCCTCAGTTTTGTATTTTCGGAGAGAAAAAAAATCGACTGAGGCAAATTATGTCTTTCCACCGGCCACACGGCCTGCTCCTCTTCCAGGCATATTTTTTTTGCAATAAAAATGCGCTTTTTCCACTGTTTTTGTCATCGTTGAAAAAGCATTGATTACCTTCAAAGATTACCTTAAAAGAGGAACAAAGTTCTAATATTCTAGCATGAACAATTTTTGAAATGATTTCAAGATGGTGGCTATCTTGGCCGCCATTTTGGATGAACTCAGAGGTCCCAAGCAGAGCCAGAACCCAAAATATCTTGCAGAAACGTCATTTGTTGTCAATTAACAGTTAACCTATCAAAATATTGTGACAAAGCATCCACTTCCCCTTTACCACCGTAAGGGAGTAGGGGAGGGGGCTTAAGTTTCTTTGTACGCCCTAGGGCTAAAGCTACCGTCACATGTTTTCCCATCTCCTGTAAATCCCGGTTTACATGTGCACTGGAATGATCCCTCCACGTTCGAGCAGTCTGCATTAGGTGAGCAGTCGTGAGTTGGCGCTGCACATTCATCGACGTCTTCAAGTGAAGCAGAACGAGTTAGTCAAAGAAAAAGGGCTTATTTCTGTTTGCCTGTACATTATGCAAACGGTGTCGAAGCAATACGGCCTAGCAGCCAATTATTAATGTTATGATGTGTTTCACATCATAAATATCGAAGGAAGGGTTCTGGTCTACTCGAGGGTGCATACTCAGGCCTTATGGTTGACGGAAGACAAAAACTGCTGAAAATCTTGCTGAAATGTACATACCGGTACAGCTTCTGCCATCCCCGCTGTAACCACTTCGACAAGTGCAGTGGAATGACCCGTGGGTATTATGACAATATGAGAGCTGATTACAGTTGCTGGACGTGTTGCTTGAGCACTCATTTATAGCTGCAGAAATATCAGCGAACCATCATGCTACAAATAGCGACACGTAAACAATTGACCTCATCGCCTGATGAAGACTAGCAGTATTGCAGTCGAAACGTCGCGATCAACAACTCAAAGAGATTCCATCGTGAGACAAACGAATAAACGTTCATCTTACCTATCTTACACCACGATGCACAATTAAACACATCTTTAATGACAAAAAACACTACTGTTGGAACCTCCGGTCTTTAAAACACGAAGGAGTATTTAACAGTCACTCGCCAAACTCCCTGCACCTGATGAAGCTTTAGGGTATGGCCAGCAGAATTCTCATTTTCAAATAGTTACTATGACTTATACGTTGCATTTTGTATCAGCTTTATCCTAGTTATTTTAAAGCTCGACATTAATAAACAAAATCTTTTGAATCACCTTGGTTGCAATTTCCTCCAGAGAATCCAGCCGGGCAAATACAGCGATAGCCTTTACTAGTGTATCCAGCTTGACACATGCTGTTCGCTACACAGACACCGCTACTACAAGGACTCTGATCGAACAAATTAAAACTCGTTAACAAAATCATAAAACCAACCAAAAGCAGAGACCACGCCATGTTTCATTGGAGCACTTCTTTGAACATTTTTAGCTATGTTAGCTTACTGTCAGTGCCACATGTAAGTTTAAAGACCCATTGGCACTTTCCATAATGCACCGCTGTCGTACCTAAATTTCGTGGACCACGAAAATACTCAGCCATCGATATCGCGATTGTAAGAAAGATCCAAAGTAATCTGGTTCCATCGCGCAATTTGCAGCCAATTTTGGTCGCCTGTGAATTCCAAAGAAATATATATATAACGTATATTCTACGTGATATTTCGCCTTGTTATGTGGTAGAAACCATTTTTTGGTCGCGATTGGAACTTTTCCGTGGAAAAATACCTCGATCCAAAGACTCGAGGGCGGCCGACGAGAAACAACAACCTTCATTTAGTATTTAGAATGTGTTGTAACATTCAACTGTAATTTCATATATAACAGGAAACAGTAAAATTGGGGCTGTATAACACTTAACAATAAAAAAATAAATGGCCCATAACACCTAACGGTAAACCCCATGAGGCCCTCTCGTTTACTGTGAGTTGAGATTTCATCTGAATTTTAACATCGATACGTGACCGATCGACCGGAACAAAGTACTGTCTGCACGGCAAAATACAGATGAAGTTCAACTGGTTCGCTGGCGGCTTCGTTTTGTTTTGCATTGATACAGAACTATCGACTAAAGTTGAAGGAGGTTTTTCGCGTCTCTAGCCGTCGAAATGTTTTTCATGTGAGCTTCGAAAGTGGCCCAACACAGACTCCGCCGGCGGAGCTCATTTAAAATTCTGCCCGAAGCAAATTAGATGCAACGGACAGAAAAAGAGCCGACTGGAAGTTCGTTTTTTTCTGCAAAAAACCTCCCGGCTCGCTTTAGGTTTTAATTTCGTTCGCAATGATCTCAAACTATCGGTGAAAGTAAAAAAAAATCTCCCACATCTAACGATAATTTCGCTCATGGCAGACGATCTCCATGGCAAAATAAAACAAAAACCGAAGAGGTATTCCCCCTTGGAAGGGGAAGGGAGGGGGGGGGGGGGACTGTAGCCGCTCCTCAAACGAAAATTTGGAGTTTAGGTGCCGAAATTATTGCGAGCGTACCGTAAAATTGGTTTGGAAAAATATTCCCGTGATCTTTTCACAAATCGTTTCATCAGGATCGCGCTTGGCGAAAGAAGATGTTGTAGGACTTTTTTTAACAACTCCGGCAGCATACAATGCTTTTTTGAAGACTACGTTGTGCTTCAGCAGACAATGGAAGATGCGACACCACACACGACGAGTATGGACAGAGGGCAAACGGAATGCTATCAAGCCTCGTTAAATTTGAGATACGACTCTGCAAGAAGCTATTACCGCTGCAAATCTAGCCAAGAATCACTATACACGACTGCGCACAGAGGCAGAATTCAATAAATTGTAGGAGTCATGTGTCTCCTTTTCAGAGGGTAAGTCTGGCAAACCAGTACTGCCACGACACAGGAGAGCCCCCACCAGGCTGGATAACAAAGCTCCTCCTCATCGGTTTGAATGTCCTAAGAATTACTGTAGGGTAGTATGAAGCCTGCGACAAAGTTAAAACGCAATTGGAAAACCGATTCAACCAAGCCAAGTTAAAGCCAGTCGCTAACTTAGAGAAACTTCTTGTGGGCGCAGCTAACAGCGACGACTTCAGTGAGCATTTGGAGGAGCTGCAAAAGTCTTCCTTTGGAACTGACATAGACTGTGGCAGGCTTGGGCACCAGCTTCACCTCGTACATGATGCAGTGAGAACTGCACTGCCCGAAGTACGTCAGGTTACCAATATAAGAACTATGTGCGAAACTTCCAACACAACTCCTGTCGCCAAAACGCTACTAGGAGAGGTCTGCAAACAGTTAAGACTGTATTTGACATTACCTGTGGTATCGGCGACTTCAGAGCGTACATTTTCTACCTTCCGACGACTCAAGAACTACCTAAGCAGCACCATGAAGCAGGATCGTCTGAAAAACTGCCTACTTATGCATTGTCACAAACCGATTAAGGACACACTGGACGGTGTTAAGATTTTAAAGAGGTTTGCTTGTACCAACGAACTACGCAAAGGACATTTTGCGAAATCTGAGGAGTGGTATGCGCTTGGCTTGGTGTACGACGAGTCCCCCACGTTTCAAAACGCTCCACCGCCTCTGACTTTTGAATGCAAGAACCTTAGAGTTATCTTCAATACTATTAAATGTCCTTGTTCACGTCAGACATAACATTATATTGTCGTGAATGTTTTTTTCAATGTCATTTCCAGAAAAAAATTTCCCTACATCAACTGAAATTATATTACCTGTGTTCCTCGATAGGTGAATCCTTGGCGTTCAACCAATTCTCCCGGATGTCTTACGCAATCAGAGTCACTGATCTCACACAAGTGCTGCTGGCTATTTCCCAGTGATCCAACATTATAGGACAAGCAATATGGCTCAATAAAACACTCGACTTTGCAGATGTCTTGTTTTGTAACGTTAAACGAACTTATCGTGTGATTGTTCAGTGATTTGTTTCCGATTGGTTGGTTGTACTTCAATCGACGGCATTCTTGAGCTGAAAAGAAACAAAACAAAATGGTACTTGTGGCTTTTCATTGATCATTGTCTCTTCTCGCCCGCGAAGATACTGTATGGCTTGCTTATTTTAGTGTGTTTCTTCATGACACCGTAGGCATCTAGCGATACATGACATTCACACTTGAAAACACAACAATGAATGAAAGTACTGGCAGTAACAAAGGATAGTGAGATTTTAACTCCAAACTGCGATTACAGAAGACTAGCTTGTGACTCACAGGTATTCAGTGATGTTTGGGGTGGCAAGAGTAATTTTATTATTAATTAGAGAATGAGCATCTTATGGGTTTCTAAGATCTCGTGATCTGTTGTATAATTCAGATTAAAAAAAAGAAAAACTCGTTATACCATTTACAACAGAGAAATGAAGCAATGTTATCCCAGTCGTCAAAATTGTGTTCATCTTTGTCAATCTGCAGTCTTCAGTAGAAGACCTGTTACGTGAGCCAGTAAGCAACCAGGAACCATTTCGCTAGAACTTGTAGTGTTTTCTGAGGCAACAGTAAAACATCGTGGCCATCTGGCCTCTAGCATTAAAGGATTACGTACTCTAACAAAACAGGCTAATTCTGCTTTTTTGGCTTAGAAACAAAAACAAAAGCTTAATTAAGAATGTAAACTGGTTTCGGTATCTTTCCCCCTGTTAACTAAATGTGTAGCTCACCAGGTAGAAATTTATCCATAATCTTAGTCCTTTCACAGCCCGCATTGTTGTTATTTTATTGACAGTAAATAGACGAAAAACGTCACTCAGATGACACTATGTTAACACCTGTCCCAGTATGGAGGGTCTTTTAAATGTTTTCCGAATATGCCTTTACCGTTTGAAATTTGCTTCTAGGAGAATAAATAAAAAATGCGAATACTCGCAAATGGCAGAAATTTTTTTAAAGTTGCCCCAAAAATGTTTGTTAAAAAAAACAACGACACCAAAAAACAAACAAACAAACAAACAAACACCCCCCTCCAAAAAACAAAACAAAACAAAGAAACAAAAAGGAAAAACGAAAACAAAAGCTTTAGAACAAAAATTTCTCGTTTGAACGGACCATAAAAAGCGCTTATTACGCTAACCATCTGTAATTTACGTTGAGTGGAGATTTTGAAAAATAGGTAATCCAAAATATACTTCACAAAGCCTGGCAGATCTAACCACGACCCCAATTGTATTCTTCTGAAGTATACAGTAGAATCAGAGAGTTTTGATTTAAAAATTAACTATTGCATAGAGGTAGAGTTTAATTCCTGACGTTGGAGCTACTTTGTCATTGCAGCTACAATAACTCAAAAACCCACAAAGGAGTTTTTCTTTTATTACTCTGGCAGTGGAGTTAAGTTAATTCTATAAGGAGTGAGGCCAACTCCATTTGAGGATGGGAGCTATTCCAAGTACCGATTTGAAGTTTAATTCAGGAGTTTTACAATCAACCAAAACAAAAGGCTATTTTCCCTTATTTCAACCGAACATTTTAACTCCAGTTTTTCTAAAAATATTTCTTTGAAAATTTTTGTATATTTGAATTTGAATATGAGGTTAGGCAAATCTGTTTGAAGCATTTTTCTTTAATTTAATTCTTTAATCCAACTTATTTTTTTCAAGCGCTTGAAGTTTGCACTTTGTTCTTCTGAGTATTTTTGTTGATAACCTCGTAAGAGAGAATTTTGCGGTTTCTATATACATGATCTGAGTGAGTCAAACTTAAACTTTGTAAAACTGCCCCCGCATGTAATAGCAGCAATGCTGTATTATGAGCCCACCGGGTGGCACTTCCTTAGTAAATGACTCTAACTAAAGAAAATATTGCAAATGGAACATAACATAATTAAGAAATCCACCTTGCCTAAAGCAGATCAGTTGCCGAGGGGAATGAACTTACGACTACCGAGAAATAACCCCAGCTATTGGTCAGAGCGAGACTTGAACCCGGGACTTCCGAAAGCTACGTCCGTCGTCTAAACCACTCGGCCACGCTGTCTCTCTTAACGTTAATGTAAACGTTCCAAGTGTGTTACTGAATGCAAATCTACCAAGAGAATACAATGGAAGAGAACGAATTCCCCTGCCTAATGATTGTCAATCTATTACTACTTTCTGCACCACCCTGAGAAAGTTACTTTTAGTCACCCCCTTTAATCGTGTCGTCTTTATTGAAGCCGGCTACCCATGCGTTCAAAAAATCCGTCAATTCTTAAATTACATTACATGATTTAGACTGACCAAACAGCCATTGCCCTTAAAAAAAGCGGTGCCAGATCACCTTAATCTAATACTGGATTGAAACAAATTATCATTGAAAGAGGCCCATGGGGAATTTGCTCTCGTTGATTATTCTCTCTTGGTATCTATACGCTGGCGTGCTGAGTCTGCGGTTCCTATTTTCTTTGGACGCTGAAAAGGGACGTCTCAAAATAAAAGAAAATGCCCCAAATCAATAAGCAGCCGGGTCAAATGTAACTTCCTGTATTAAAATAATGACTACCTGGGGAACGGAATCAATGACAATTAACTACTCTGAACTAATGCTACACAAACACTTAATTTGGGTTTTGTACCTTTTTGTTTTTGTTTTTGTTTTCCTCGCACACTCAGCACTAACCCAATGAGCGTTAGGGAATTATACATCTAAGACCAGATGGTGCGTATAATTTATTTAAGGTTTTGTTGTTTTTGTCAGTGTTTTTAAATTAACTTGAGCGCAAGTGAGATGACACAGAGTTGGATTGTGGATTGACAGAAGGGTTTTTCTGTTCAAAACTTGTCGACAAAAAATGTTCACCATTTTGGCTACATTAATGTGGTTACATAACTTGGCATCAATGAAAGGTATGTTATTTCTAATTAAAACGCCGGTTTCTAAAGGAAAAATGATGCTATGTCAAGACAAAGTAAATTTATTTCTCCTTGATTATTTAGTGTATTTGCATAAGTTTTGAAACGTCTAAATTTTCAGCGTATCAAGACATGCAATTTAACTTAATTCTACAGAACCTTTCAGAAGCTATGCGTCCGTGTTTAACTTGAAATGTTTTCAGTGTCTGCACCGACTAAGTTGTAAATTTTCCAAACCACTTAGCATAATGACCGCTTGTGTTTTTGTGGCCCAAGTTTTGTAAAACATGGGTAGTTTTTGGAAACTCTTTTCCCTTGCCGAAGAAATCGCTCTAAAATGAATTGACATGATTGATGATAATTGACAAAATTTTCTGAGGTTAAATTAAGTTCTCTTATCTCATCTTATCTTACTTCACATTATCTTAACCCTTGAAGCCCCGATAACTAGTGACAAGCATCTAATTTCTCCGGCTCACAATATCACTACGTCATCAAAAAGGACAGGACATGACAATAAAGGAAACGATCACGAAGATAAAATGTCTTGATATTTAAACAAATTTTCCTAACATGCTCCATTAGAAATTTGAGAAGGCTAGTAAGGAGAATATGACTTTTGATTTGTCTTATCTGTGACTTGTGATCTGTGACTATTGTCTTATCTGTCAGCTCTGTGACATAGCTACTATAGTGACGCGTAGATCTATCGCAAGTGGTGAACGGACCGTACAGATCCAGGTTTCGTGTGAAAACGCCTTACTCTTCCTTTCCGCACCCTACTGTAAATTAAAATCTAGTATTTCTTTCCTCTTTCTAGTCTTTCTTCAAATGTTTAAAAATATAGTGGGTTAGTGGTGGTGGGAGGAAGGAAGGGCTAGAAGTATCACCTGAATCACAAATCTACACTCAACGCACTGTAAAGTTTGTAAAGTCATGAGGATTAACAATGAATCGGTGACTCGAACTTCAAATTAGCTGAAATCATTTAATGTGACTAAATTACAGATTTGAAATCTGACTGAATTATAAACAGTAATTTGTACGAATGGGAGTATATCTATTTGCACTTCAAATTATTTATAAATCATAAGACTAACAAAAGATTTCATTTTGTAGTAAATTTGCATTTGGCGATCCAAACCAACACTAACAGCTTATGGCTAACTGGTCTTATTTAGCTTTGGGGTTACTGCCATTACTGTAATTCAATGTTGTGCTTCTATGTGAATTCCGTGCGCGCTAGTTTCCCAAGTTATCAAGAAGAAAAATAATCTTACGATATTATGAGCCAGCAGTTATTCTCTCGCGCAAGAAGAGTTAGTGATAGAAGAGCGGGCCAGGCAATGCATTGTTTTACTTTTTTCTCAGTGCGCGAGCGGGTGGTATCCTCCGAATCCTGCAATCTGATTGGTTCCGGGAGCGGGCAGAATTTTCCTATCTCTGACCACGGTCATAGTAACCGGGCGAAAACCATTGAATGAACATTGAAAAACAACATACCTCGGTTGAACTCGGGCATTTTTTTTTATTTACGGCTCAAAGATGCGAATTTTTTGTCAACTCACAATTCTGACGTGTCTTGTAAATGGCAAGTCTAACAAAGAGGGGAATTAAAGGCCTTTTAATACCTTCAAAAGGCGAGTACTCGTTTTCATTTTGTGTAGCTTAGCATAGCGGTTCGTGAGTTTTTTTGTTGAATTCACTTTTTACGGCAGTTTTAGTTTTTAAACTGCGATGGCCACAATGCCTTTTGACTCCGATATTTACTTTAATGACTACGATTTATAGTTTTTTATCTTTGTTTATCGAGGTTCGGTATATTTTCATTCAAGAAATTGTACAGGCTTTAACTGGAGTTTTGCTTTTTCATCTACCGTAAATGAAGATAAGCTTAAAAGCTGGCGCACCGTTCGCTTTGGTTAAACCTGAGATCACACCGAACGATTTCGCTAAATGATTAAATTGTTCATATCCGAGGAACCAGCATATACGTTTACAAGTAAAATGCAAAACATAAAAAAGTAGTTAGGCTAAACGGAATGTTTTTCAAAATATTCTCTTTCATTTTTACGCAAGGACAGTTAAACCTGTCCTAACGTTTGAGTACTTTGGTTTTGTGTTTAGTAAGCTTAATGGGTTGTTTATCCTTATGCTTGCTACGATTTTCCATGTGCACGTCTGTTTTTTAAAAACAACCTTTTCCGTGTTGATAGGGTAGTTTCTTGTCGAAAATATTAAACATAAGTTAAAAGTTTGAAGAGTATATGATTACATTCGCTTCAGAATTTCCTGCCACCTGACTCTGAAAGTTACGTGCGTTCTGGCAACCTTTAAGATTGACCTGCAAACTTGCAGATGTTGGAAAAAAATAAATATGTTATTTACCTGCCTAGGTCGGTCCTTATAGGGAAAAACTGTGGCCTCGGTCTTAAGTACGGCCCGAGGCCGCATCCTGGCTGGTAAATAACATATATTTATTCCCTTTCAGCTCAAGAATGCCGCCGACTGAAGTACGCCCAACCAATCGAAAACAAATCACTGAGCAATCACACGATAACCTCGTTTAACGTTTCAAGACAAGACATTTGCAGGGTCGAGTGTTTCGTTGAGCCATGTTGCTTGTCTTACAACCTTGGATCAGTGGGAAATAATCAGCAGTACTTGTGTGAGATCAGTGACTCTGATGACTTAAGACATCCGGGAGATTTGGTTGAAAGGCTTGGATTCACCTATCGAGGAACACAGGTAGTTTGATGCGAGGTTAATTTTCTCTAAGTATAATCAGAGAGAGAAGGAAAGAAATCATAACAACATGGCAAAGATTAACAAGGATAACCAAAAGTGTTGAAGAAAACACTGAAGTTCCATTGATACGCTCAAAACGTAACCCATGGCGTTCAAAGGGGGATACCATATCCTCTACTTCTCCATCTTTTTTTTGTTCCATCTTCCTTAGAACATTTTTTCTTATAAGAAGTTGTGTTTTACAGTGACTGTTTTTCTATCCCTTTAAAATATTTTGAATGTTTCTAAGGGATAAACAAACAGCAACTAACGAATCTGGAAATCGGTTGTTAGGTGTCCTAGATAATATGGTATGAAAAATAGTATGAGATCAAACAGTTTTTGAATAAACAGGCGTGTTTTACAACCTAACCGAACTTTTTTCCTAACTGAACTTTTGTAAGGGCCTCCCAAAAAGCACCAATTGAAAGTGTTTAATGTAATAATGTTTGGATGCCTGGCGAGCAAAACGTGCAATTCTGGCACTTTCTGGGTAGTTGTTCGTTTTTTTCTTTTTTTTGGGGGGGGGGGTGGGAAAAGGAAATTCTGAAAAATCACCAAAATGCCGCCATTTTGGATGGCGTCACAAGCACCCCACTAATAATGTGGGTTAGTGGTAGGGGAGGGGGGAGGGGATAGAAGTATCAAATAAATCACAAATCTACGCTCAACGCGTTGTAAGTTTTAACGAGGTGAACCAGCTACTCCTTCCCCCAGCTAACAAAGTGGGTGTATGACTTTGCCTGTACATTCGAGGTTTTCCCCAACGGCTGCGTTTTATGTGCGCTGGGGTTAATTATATGTAGTAGACTCTTAAACGAGGAAACAAAAATGTCAAGTTCAACGGCTTCAACAAGCCTCTTTCGTAAATTGCGCTTAGTTATCGTCTTGGGGATGCTTATGGGAGCAAAGACGTCAAGATCAAAGGCTTCCAGAGTATGTCCTTGGAATTACGATTTGGTTTGAGTGTGAATTAATTTTATTATCAATAAGATAAACGGAATAGCTAGATTTAATTTAGGGGAGTCATTGTTAAACCCAGTAAGACAAATTACTTAATGCTGAATTCGAACAAGTTGACGTATTAATTAGCTTCTTAGGTTGATTGATTTTAATTGCAAGTCTAATAAGGGACTAGGTGATAGTGAACACGAGCTTACATAGAAAAAAGTAATAAATGTAAAGAAGATCCTCGCAGTTATTAACGTAACTTATGCAGTTGCGAAAAGAAAGCCTGAAAAAATCAGACTTGCCGGGATTCGAACCCTGACCTCTGCGACACCGGTGCAGCGCTCTAACCAATTGTTCGTAATATATCCCGGCAAGCCTGATTTTTTCAGGCTTTCTTTTCACAACTGCATAAGTTGCGTTAATAACTGCGAGGATCTTCTTTAGATTTATTTCTTCATTTCGCAGTTCGAATATATGAATGTCATATATTCATAATTTCATCTTCACCTTTCCCGGGTATATTACCAACCAATTTAATAACCAGCTCCCAGTTGGCTTGTTAGCTCAATTGGTTAGAGCGCTGCACCGGTATCGCAGAGGTCAGGGTTCCAATCCCGGCAAGCCTTATTTTTTCAGGCTTTCTTTTCTCAACTGCATAAGTTGCGTTAATAACTGCGAGGATCTTCTTTACATTTATTTCTTCATTCCGCAGTTCAAATATATGAATTTCATATATTCATAATTTCATAGAAAAAAAGTGTTTAAAGGATCGTTCCAGCGAAACATGTCATGAACACTACTCTTGATTGGTTTTATATGATCTAGAGTCCTTGTAGTAGCGGTGTCTGTGTCGCGAACAGCACGTGTCAAGCTGGATACACTAGTAAAGGCTATCGCTGTATTTGCCCAACAGGATTCACTGGTGCAAGCTGCAGTCAAGGTGATCTGGCTTCATTTTACTTATGCAGAGTCCAAGGACTACTGCAAAGCTAGTACAATCTCTATATTGTATTAATAAATTGAAAACAATAATTACTACTTGAATTAATTTCCATTCTTAAAAATGTTATCCTTTTGAAACTTGTGCATTACCACAACCCTTCTAAGTGCCTTGTTTTAGTACAATTTTATCCGGTGGAATAAAGACGTACGGCCTACGACCTACGTTGATATGGACACTTTATCCAGTAGATAGCGATAAGACTATCTAGACATTGGAAAAAAAATCGCGCTGACGCAATCCAATATATTGTGTCCGCTGCATGGAAAATTATATGGTGGATAACAACTATGCGGGGCCTGACCCTAAAGGGCCAGTCAATGATTGTGGTTCTTTCTTCCTTCGAGAAGTTACTTGATACCCTGCCGCGTTGTTGGTTAAAAAGCAATTCAAGTATGAGTATGATAATTTAATCAAATATAACTTAACATCTTGTTTGCCCAAAAGACGGTAAAATCGCCATGAAATTGTTTCTTTAAGCTCGGTTTGTGGTTTACATACAGATATCAATGAATGCTCTACTAGCTTATCCAACAATTGCCATCAGGACGCAGACTGTCACAACACTCATGGATCATTCCACTGTACTTGCAGAAATGGTTACAGTGGAGATGGCATCAGCTGTAGTGGTATGTTTGTGGCTTTTCGTAAAAGTTTTCTGGAAACAATTTGGTGTAACATGTCATTGTTCATGAATTTAATGTTGTCATAGCAACCATATTTTAATAGGCAGTTTTTCAGAATTTGAGATTTTCTCGTTTCATGATTTATATGCAGTGACGTTGACAATTTTTAGGGCACTTAATTGGTTTTCATCGCTTTCTGGTCACTTCTGGTGGTTTTCAGAGATTTTGGAAAAATCAAAAATGTGGAACTAAGATGGACGCCGTTTGGCGAATTATAACTTAATGCCCACATCATCTGACGCCGTCCACTCAGGATGCAGCCCACAAAGGAGACATTTGGGATGTACTATTTACCCTTAAACTTCAGTTGTCGTAACTTAATAATGTTGGGGTTTAGGAGGCGGTTTTTAGTTTCATGTTTTGGGCATGCGCCTGCGATTAGAATCCTTCCGTCCCCAAGCGGGGCTCAAATCCGAGGTAGAGGTATGGTAAATTTTGAACCCGGACAAAGGTCTCGTTTGATGTTTTGCGATGTTTTTTATATTTACTGGGCGTCACGCAAATGTTGTTTCGTCTCTTTTTCAATAAATATTTTGCAAAACATAGATAGTCTTAGCTCAGATTAATCCTATTTTCTCTGACTCGGGTCTTCTTTATTTGAAGATATCAATGAATGTTCAGCTCAAACTCACGACTGCTCACCTCTTGCCGACTGCACGAATGTGGCTGGATCATTTCTTTGTGCATGTAAGCCGGGATTTTCAGGGGACGGTAAAATATGCCAAGGTAAGTTTTAATATTCAATATCTGTTACAGTTGATCCACTTCAGGCGTGAAAGGAAACTCTAAAAATTCAAAACAACGTGACGAGTCACGTTCTCCATATTTAGGCATTCACTTTGCGTTTTCTGAGATTCTGAGAGGGATTTCGAAAATCGAAAGGAGATTCCGAATCTGTCACGGATTTTTCAAAATGTACAGACCTGCTTATGTTAATGCCTTAGGTCGGAAGAACAGGCCAGGTAGGCTTCTCCACAAGAAAACGAGAAGACGAATAATTGATCGTTATTAAAATTGACTGGAGAATGACCGAGAGCGATCTCCATAACAGCTCGTGCAACTCCTTGGCGCTTTTTATTGTATCATTCGACATCATAAAACGTTCGGTACATGTGAGGCGTTCAGTCAAGGGGGACGAAGTTATCCTCCTAAACTTTCAAACGACATTCTAGAATCTATTGAATTGTTCAAACTAGTGAAACCTAGGATATATGGGCGGGAAAATCGCGAAAGATTGTTGAGCGATAGGATATGCAAATATAGACGAAGCACAGGTCACCAATTAGCGTAATATGAGAGTTTGTATGGAGCTGAAATTCGATTGTAAATAACTGGTAGTTTTCCGTGGAAAATAGCTAAAAATCAAAAGAGAGTTTGAAAAACCATACCTGTTGTGTGTTTGCTGTGTCTTTACCGCTTTTCCGAGCTTCCGGAGGCCGTTTTGGGCGATATTCTGTTTAACGGTCGAGGTGACGTCTTGTCACGTACTGGCTTTGACATGGACGTCGCATCGACTGTTAAAAAGAAAATCGCTCAAAATGGCCTCCAGAGCCTCGGAAAAGCGGCAAAAACACAGCAAACACACAACAGGTAAGTTTTCAAACTCAATTTCGCTTTTTAGGTATTTTGCACGGAAAACTGCCGGTTTATATTTGGATCGAATTTCAGCTCCACGCACGACTCTAATGTTACGCTTTGGGTAACTGTGGACGAGCGTCGTCTTTGTCTTCAATCAACCTCTCAACTGGGATAAACCGTCATCAGTAACTACCTGACACGGCACATGTATCTTGGTTTTCGTCCACTTCCTTCGGAGCTACCGTTATTACCCAAGCGTTCAGCTCCAACGTTTGTTCCCGTTTGGTTGAAACAGAATCCCGTGTCGGCAAAATTCATAATTGACCTAGTTTCACCTACTTCTACGTCTAAAACGTTTCTGAACCACTGACGAGAAGCGAACCGAGAAAATAAGCGGTCTCTCGACAAAACAAAGATTTGTCTCGTCACAACCCCTTGCACCTACAAAGATAGAATCCATTTTCGCAAATTTCAATGAGATCTTCAATATTTCCCTTGCGATCTCCGTTACGTCACTGAAAGTGGCTTGTTCATTTGAAGACTCGGATCACATGTTCAGGTTTCCATTCACGCGTGACGTGGATCAACTGTAAATTAGTAGGCGGCTTAGTCTATACATTCGTCGTAATATGCGGCTTACATTATTATTTGCATGTGTCTTTAACAGATTATTTTAATTAACCCTTTTACTCCCAAGAGTACGATGTGAAAGCATGACAAGACGCAAGTGGGTTTGAACTGGAAGTACCCGATTTCTGAATTAATTAAGTTGCAGTTTACTCGGTAACTAAATTTCTGTCAACAAAGCGATGTAAATGGGGATCAAATAGGATACATGTCAGGCTCAAATTAAGGCTTGACGAGTGACGAATTTCATGAGTCACATGTTTAGGTCAATTGAGAATACGGTCTCTTCGAGGTTAAAATAGAACTGCCGGTCGATGGCTCCGAGGAAAGTGCTGTTCGTCCACTTCTCGGATAAAAGCGAGGAATTGTTAGATTGTAACAAACAGAAAGAAGTTCCCCGCCCGCTTTCCGGATGATGTTATAACAACAACAACAATTTATTTCGATATTCCCACATGGGAAGCAAAGTGAAGCGCGCGAAGTGCCCCGTACCAAGGAAAGTACGAAATCGTGCCTTCTTCGTTTGGTTTGTTTGCGATATTTCTTCGCCATGCGCCGAATTTGCGGTTATTTCAAAAAGAGACGTTTGGAAGGTTTTCAGCCTTGGCGGGTGAAGCTATCAATCGGCTTGCACTCACATGGCCGTGAGTTCGATCCCTGCAATTGCCGTTTGGGGACGCCACTGCCATCTTCTATTGTATTTTCTTGCCGATCTCACCAAGCAGCTCCTCAAAAAAGTTAAGCCCTAGCTTTGAGTCAGTGTTGAGTTCACTACAATCAATTCTGACTTGCTGTCTTATGTAACCACAACACAAACACACAATGAAAGGAATTTGGAAAAAAATTCTAGATGTTGTGTTTTTGAAAGTGATTTGCGATCGTTTTATTAGGTCGCGTCTTTTGTAGCAAAATTGTTCTTTGATACGATCCTTGCGTTGCAAGGAATAAAAACTAATGAGTTGTTCATCGACCCGCGCTTTTGCGCCATTGTCACACAGTAGGCTTTGTGAGAACGGAAACACTTTGAACAGCGGTTTTCCAATGAGAATTCAAAATGGCGTACATTGCCAAAACAAGAAAATTACTACTGGGAGATTTCATTTTGGCGTTAAATTTCCGCTATTTAACGGCCGAAACAGACCTCTATGAAAGGTAATTGAATGGCGAAGACGTAGAAATATAATTGTTGATGAAATATGTCCAGCTTATTCTGACCGTGCTGAAATTGGGAGCCTGAAAGTTAAACCTCAATTCTCAATTACAACCTTTCCTGAGGAGTTAATACTTAGTGTACTCCTGGGCGTTTCCAATTTCTTTCCCATTTAGAAAGAAGCGATATATTTGCTGTGTGGAAACGATTTCTGTAATCTTATTTTATTTTATTTATTTATTTATTTATTTTTTGGAAGAAAGATCCAAGATTGCTGTTGTCTAGGAGATTTTGTGACCGAAACAATAGACTGGGTGATTTATTTTTTAAATTTTTGGGTATCCAGGAGTCTAATCAGTGTAGAACTATTTGACACTGTTTCAGGTATATATTAACATATGATGATTTTTCTTCCTTGAAAATGATATCAAGATGATATCGAAAAGTTGTATAATTTCCAATTCACTTATTTTTATCTAGGGGTCTCCCAGATACTTGTAGAGTTGACATGCACGCCTTCATCTACAGTTTTGGTTGTTGTAGTCATGAATTCTTTTAGATAGAATTGGTCTTTTTGGTCGTAATGGGATTCTTGAACATGACTTTTTTTCAAGCAATTTTTATTCTTTCTTCTCATTATCATGTTTTTTATCCTGCTGAATATAACATTTTCCTCCTGTTTAGGTTTATACCTACTTGATCATTTGACTTACATAACATCTAGCTATAGTAACACAAGAAACAGCAAAGAACTAAACCCTGAAAAGTTAACATTGGTGTTCATAAATTATTAGACCTCACCTGAGAGTTTGATTACAGCTGTAAGAGAGTTTTATTAAGTACTGTTAAAATAAAAATGTTACTTTTTTCCTCTAGGTCAACTGGAATTTAAGATTATTTGGAGTTTTTACTCAACGAGGAACTTAATAGTATCCAACTTTGTGCATTGTATATGTAACTGCAAAATACTCAAACAACTTCTGGATTCTACTGGGGTGGTTGCCTACAAAGCTGATTCACCACAAGATGCAAACGATGCACTGAGAAGTTAAGGCCCAGTTAACCTTGGTGTCAGTCTAACTGTGCAAAAGAAGGAAGGACATCAAACAGCAGATGCAAAACACAGTATCTGTGTGAACCCAATGTCAGGTGTGTAAAACTGATCATGTTTTTTTTTTTTTTTTTTACAAATAATTAACATGACACTGCCTTTTCAGGATTTGTTTTATTGTCTGTACCATTTTTGGGACATAAGCTTAAGCCTGCAAGAGTAGATTTAAAGCCTAAGGCACATTGTTGGTGAAGTTGGCAGCCAAATGAGTTTACCATCATAAACAAAGTTTGCAAATATCCCATCACTGAATTGTGGTTTTCAGTGTCACCATTTTAGACCAATTAAGAAATATCAAGTCAAAATGTTCTGCATGTAATTCATACCTTCCATTATGGTGATACTTTATCACTGATAGTAACTTAATATATGTCATTGCTTAATGCATGCACTGTCATTTTTCAGGTCCCATGGAAAGAGACCTTAGGAAATTAAAAAGATAGCATGGAACATGCTCTACCTCATTAAATATATGAAGAATGCCTACTGGATTTGAATCCTGCCGAGAATATGACTCGCGCACTACATTATGCCTTAGTGGTGTTGATGTAATGCCAGAGTGTACTGCATTTTGCCTTATTTTAACAGTCCCTTCCAACTTGAAAACTACAGTTAGTAACAAAGTTAACATCAGCGTCCCTGAGATAGGTCACCTGTCGACAACTGTTACCTTTAACAATCCCTTAAACTATTTTAAGTCTCAGTTACTAATAAGGAGAACAGTAGCATCCAGATGTATCGTCGGAGTGTGCGACTGTTACCTTTAACAATTCCTTTCTATTTTAAGTCTCAGTTACTAATGAGGGGAACAGTAGCATCCAGATGTATCGTCGGAGTGTGCGACTGTTACCTTTAACAGTTCCTTTCTATTTTAAGTCTCAGTTACTAATGAGGGGAACAGTAGCATCCAGATGTATCGTTGGAGTGTGCGACTGTTACCTTTAACAATTCCTTTTTATTTTAAGTCTCAGTTACTAATGAGGGGAACAGTAGCATCCAGATGTATCGTTGGAGTGTGCAACTGTTACCTTTAACAATTCCTTTCTATTTTAAGTCTGAGTTACCAACAAAGGGAACAGTAGCACCCAGATGTATCGTCAGAGTGTGCAACTGTTACCTTTAACAGTTCTTTTCTGTTTTAAGTCTCAGTTACTAATGAAGGGAACAGTAGCATCCAGATGTATCGTCGGAGTGTGCGACTGTTACCCTTAACAATTCCTTTCTATTTTAAGTCTCAGTTCCTAATGAGGGGAGCAGTAGCATCCAGATGTATCGTCGGAGTGTGCAACTGTTACTTTTAACAATTCCTTTCTATTTTAAGTCTCAGTTACTAATGAGGGGAACAGTAGCATCCAGATGTATTGTCAGAGTGTGCAACTGTTGCTTTTAATGATTCCTTTCTATTTTAAGTCTCAGTTAGGGTACTAATGAGGGGAACAGTAGCATCCAGATGTATCGTCGGAGTGTGCGACTGTTACCTTTAACAATCTCTTTCTATTTGAAGCCTCAGTTACTAATGAGGGGAACAGTAGCATCCAGATGTATCGTCGGAGTGTGCGACTGTTACCTTTAACAATCTCTTTCTATTTGAAGCCTCAGTTACTAATGAGGGGAACAGTAGCATCCAGATGTATCGTCAGAGTGTGCGACTGTTGCCTTTAACAATTCCTTTCTATTTTAAGTCTCAGTTACTAATGAAGGGAACAGTAGCTTCCAGATGAATCGTTGGAGTGTGCGACTGTTACCTTTAACAGTCTCTTTCTATTTTAAGCCTCAGTTACTAATGAGGGGAACAGTAGCATCCAGATGTATCGTTGGAGTGTGCGACTGTTGCCTTTAACAATTCCTTGCTATTTGAAGTCTTATTTACTAATGAGGGGAACAGTGGCATCCAGATGTATCGTCGGAGTGTGCGACTGTTGCCTTTAACAATTCCTTTCTATTTTAAGTCTCAGTTACTAATGAGGGGAACAGTAGCATCCAGATGTATCGTCGGAGTGTGCGGCTGTTACCTTTAACAATCCCTTTCTATTTTAAGTCTCAGTTACTAATGAGGGGAACAGTAGCATCCAGATGTATCGTCGGAGTGTGCGGCTGTTACCTTTAACAATCCCTTTCTATTTTAAGTCTCAGTTACTAATGAGGGGAACAGTAGCATCCAGATGTATCGTCGGAGTGTGCGGCTGTTACCTTTAACAATCCCTTTCTATTTTAAGTCTCAGTTACTAATGAGGGGAACAGTAGCATCCAGATGTATCGTCGGAGTGTGCGGCTGTTACCTTTTACAATCCCTTTCTATTTTAAGTCTCAGTTACTAATGAAGGGAACAGTAGCATCCAGATGTATCGTCGGAGTGTGCAGCTGTTACCTTTAACAATCCTTTCAATTAAAAGTTAGCTACTAATGAGGGGAGCAGTAGCATCCAAATCTGTCATCACAGTGTGTGGCTGTTGCCTTCTGCCTGGTAGTATCAAACAATGAAAACCAATTGTCAATATAATCAATAATGATCAATTCCAATTAATTGACTGGTTATGGAAATCAATACAATTCAAAGCTTAAAAGTTGAGTGACTATTGATTGTTATTGACTATCATTGATTAATATTGATTTTGATTGGAATTAACTCTCGGTTCATATTTGCACACGATATGTTAATAATTTATTGGCAAATGATAATAAAGTTTATCTGTTCTAAACATAGTTTTTAGGTTTAGCATTCCTTAGATCACTATTTACAAAGAACATGCTAGTTAAAAAAGCCTTTGATGGTGTCACAATGATGTCATTTCATGACCTGTTTCTATTAATCCTATTCCTGGATCTGTACTTATGCTAGTGTAGGTCTAGAGAATTGGGGCAAACAATGAAATGTACAGTTGAGTGAGGAAAGATTAAAAAATAAATTGTTACTAGCTGTAGCAGGTATTTCAAGGTCTGCATTTTTGTCATGTTATGTTATATTTTGTTTTATTTTTTTTTTGCGGGGGGGGGGGGTTGGTGGGGGGGGGGGCGCACGTCACTTTCCATGTGTCACAATTATTAGAAGTCCCTGGATGTTTTTCCATAACAGTGATAACAATAACAGTTTCGTTAAACTGCAGTTTAGTCCATTCGGTACAATTTTAAATTGCCATATCCTATGATATTTGAGTTCAACATTGTGGTAGAACAAGGTTGAAATGCTGCAGATTTAATACCAGTTTTAATACTGTGACTTCGGCATCATGCACGAGGCCAGAGTGATGGTGAAGGAAAGAGAACCGTCAAACTCCCGAATTGGACAAATGCCAAAGGCAAGCCCGTAAAGTGACATTTCTTCGTTGGGACGTTATTCTTAGGCGACTTTTAGATGTTCCTGTTAAGCGCCTGGAAACCACTGCTTTTCTTGGGCAATCGAATTAAGTGCTGTGAAGTGAAACTTGCAACCAGTAGCATGGCCAACAATTAGAACGCTGAGGATGAAATCACGATGTCAGCAAGGGGAAACCGGTCGTTTCGCCTACGATATATTTTGTTTTTGTTTTTGTCTGTTAACGTCTTAAATGCCGAAAGTAAATGAATTATATGCTATTTTTCGTTCTTAAAGCGTGTTACCCTAGGAAAAGAAAAAGCAATATATTTAATTTCTCGTTCTCTAAGCGCGTCAAAGGTTAACCAACTGGCCTTGGGCGAAAAGACTCGGAGGCGAAACGACCGCTAGCCTGAACGCAGACGTCTGGGAGACTAAACGACCGCAAGCGTAGGAAGCAACAGTTTGCTCAGTCTTAGTGCAAATTCAGACGGCAAAGCGAATGGCCTGTTCAGAGGACAGATTATTAGACTGCGAGCAGTCTCTCTTTTGCTCTAAAATCCGTGCAGAACGAAGAGCAAATAGCGAGCGCGAGCGAGCACGATTTGAGACTGCTCGCAGTCTAACAGATTATGTGAACGAAAGGTTTACCTTTTTTGTCACTGATACTCTTTCTTTCTTTCCTGGAGAAAGCGTATCGAGTTTCTGTGAATAATTCTCGATATATTCGCGATTTTGTTAAAAACGGGAGAAAGACCATGTTGTATTTATAGATTCTCTTCAAATATTTCTCTCAGAACGTCCGATCACATACCAACAAATGACCTCTCCGGAGAAAGGAAAGGCGGTAAAACCGCTCGCGAGCGCTACGATCCTCTAAAGAAATAAGAGGCTATTCATAGCCTATTATCTTATTGTTTGTTAACAGCCACAAAAATAAATTTGCCGTTGCGATCAACTTTCAAAAAGGTCTGTGATATTTATTCAACAACAGTGCGTTTCCGGTAACAGAAAAGCTTTGTTGACAGCGAAAGCGGCGGATTTTAACACCTATTGCTTTCGCGGCACCTTGATTAAAATTCAAATATGAAAGGAATGCGGGGTCCACAACCCCGCATTCCTTAATGTACTTCCAGTTAGACCCCGTAGCGTCTCGTCATGCTGCTAAAAAGGTTTCAGATGTGTGGTCACACCGTATGA
Source organism: Siderastrea radians (assembly GCA_964017195.1). NCBI lineage: Eukaryota > Metazoa > Cnidaria > Anthozoa > Scleractinia > Rhizangiidae > Siderastrea > Siderastrea radians. The sequence goes on along the minus strand of OZ024888.1, from coordinate 17,662,344 downwards.
TTTCAACCAGAGACTCAAAAGTTAGAACCACTTTAATTGTCTCCATAACTAACTCTGGGAGTGAAAGGGTTAACACATCTTTTGTTAAAAAGGACGGGGAAAAAGATCTATGAACAGAGTTTACAACAAAATGTTTTTTTTTTTTTGTTATTTTGAAATTCCTATGTTTCTGTAAGCCGTTATGGACCCATTTCTACACATTCTTTATTTCAGTCACAGTTTTCTGTTACCCAAAAAAGCTGTTTTGTTGCTTCTTTTCTTTCATTTAGCTCTAAGTATATTTTTGAAGCACAATGTTTTAACCGTGATTGAACGGCGACAATATTTTCACGAAATTTATTGCCCCTTGTTTAACTTTTTTTCCATGAAAAACAAAGGACTAATGGAAGAGAGGTGTTCAGTATGTGGTAATTTCTGCTCAACTGTTATTACCCTTACAACTATTTACACTTTTTTCTACTGACTTAATGCGGTAGTTGGGTCACTTGTTACTGGAATCAGCAACCAAGTTTCAATTTGACATGTCAGATAAACTGTGGAAATTGATAGTGTTTAATCGATTTTTTTTTCTGCAGCTGCCGTTTTCAGTAGCTGTATGCATATCCCTTTTACACATTTTGGCAGAAGTTTGGTTAGAAACGATTGCTCTGATTACAACAAATAATGTCATAAGTAGCAGGTGGTCAAGCCATTTTTGATTAGAAAATTCGTGTTCTTCACCTTTTTAGGAGGAAATGCACAAAACGTTGGCAAAAAGCAGCTGTGTTTAATTAGGTCATATTCTACATGTCTAGCATGCAAAAAAATTCAATTTCCGCCGTTTTCTGATGTCTAATTTTCGCTAAAATCCAAGATGGAGGCTACCTTAGGCAACGTCAAGGCCCCCAGCAGTGCGGCAACATGTAATATATATACCTCTTTTTGTAGAGCACTTCACAGGCTTTTTACTAAGAGTAAAATCTATTAAAAATATTATTACATAGAAAAACAAAAAACCAATTGGGGGTGGGGGCACCAACGCCCCCTTGTACCACAGTAGCGGTGTGACTTTACTTGTACGAGGGTAAAAAATGAAAGGTCATCACTCACCATGAACAACGGTCACGTTTTTCTCAACAGGTCCAACCGTGTCTGTCGGTATCTGTGAAGGTAACTCAAAGCAGATAGAATGCAATAGCGGTGGCTCAATTAATGCTGTGTCAGCAAATTTTGGTCGACTGGACTATGACACCTGTCCTGATCCAAGAATCCATACCATCAACTGCCGTGCCGGAAATTCCCTTGTCAAGGTGCAGGAAACTTGTCAGCAGAAAACAAGCTGCGTACTGTATGCTTCTAATGGCATTTATGGAGATCCATGTCCTGGAACGTTTAAATATCTGCTTGTTGAATACAGATGTGAAGGTTAAGCTATCGGCACGTTTACGTTCTTATTCAATGAGCACCGAATCTAGACAAAAAGTTGCACCTTACCATGGTATAAACACCTTAAGGACAATATTGACTTCATCAATATAAACACACAATAGTCGACGTTGTGGGATACGAATGTACGAATGTCGTTCAGAAAATAGGAGTACAATAAACATAAAAAAACCCTTACCACATTGTTACCTTTCAGTCGTCTTAATTTCAGCCTTCTAAAACCCATTTCCCGGGGGGGGACTCCCATGTGAAAGTGACGGGGATGCTCGTCGGAAAATTAGAATTACACCCCTAAAGGAGACCAATCTGGGCGTGGCTCAGGCGTTATTTGACCCCTAAACGAGACCATGTTAAAACAGACAACCCAAATAAGAGCTTCAGTGATTTTGAATGCGCTAAAGATTGACGATAAAGATTGACGTCGTTTGTTTTTTTCATATAGATATTTCTTTACGCACACCCTAAGCGATACCTGAATGGGTAAAAATATTGGCTTTCCTTCCTAAAAACCCTAAGCGAGACCAAAATCTGCAATTTACAACCCTAAGCGAGACGACGAGCATCCCCGTCACTTTCATATGGGAGTCCCAGCCCCGGACCCATTTGTCTTATCATTGTAAAATTTTGGTATGCACAGAAATTTTATTGACAAATACGGAAAGATGGTAAATTTTAAACTTGGAAAGCAATAAGAAAGATGGAATATTCAGTTTTTCACAAACATGGGACAAAGAAAAAATCTGAGACCCAGACAGGAATCGAACACATGACCTCCCGTCCACCGGTCAGACACTCAGACCATTGAACTACTGGGAGACTCGTGGCGAGCATATAGGTCGTATTTACTGGGATTGTTGTTACATGCTTCCTGCATACTGTTAGGATCAGCTATGCCGAAAGTCCCGTGAGGATGATAAAGAAAGTTGATAAATTTTAAGCTCGGAAAGAAATAACAGAGACGGATATTTAGGTCGTAACGAGAATGTTTCATGGTACAAAGTAAAACTCAGTCCCCGTCTGTCTTTCTTATTTCGTTGTCATCGTAAAATAAAATATTTTTTTCCTTTCGTTATTTCTGAGAAGAAAAAAATGCAAATCCACTTTTGCACGTGTTGTATGTGTTACTGGTTCAAAATCATCTATTTCGACGAGAAAAAAGTTGATGCGAGTACACATAAGCCTTTGAAATTATATTTTAAACGCAACTGTCTATGTACATGACTGTATACCTGTACATTTATGGATTCCTATCTCCCTGGTCTGAGATGCTTAAAAGAAGAGTGGTAGCTAACCTTTCCACTGTACAAAGCTACTCAACATCATTGATTTGTGGGACAGAAAAGGAGGACTGAGTAAAAGGGAACCTTTGCCTTCTCCAGTCCCCGCGCGATTTTTTGGTGTTTTTGCGTGACCACTCTTACATCACAGCACGTTTTTAGTTCTCTTTCTACTTTCCTCATTCACCTTTTTGCATCCTGAAATAGCCTGTCTGTCGGATGTCTTCTGGAGAATAAAAACTTTTGATCACGGTTCGCGACGTTTGACTGTGGGAATGTGACGTGTGACTAGGCCTGTTTTTTTTTTTCTACACGCGACGAAAGGCCACAAGCTCAAATGTGAACATAGCACAAGGGTCCCTCTTGTGTCAACGTCTGGTAGGTGTTTGCAGACACGGTCGCCCAGTCTCCTCCCTGTTTCGCCAATGTATACTTTTTGCATAAAGTGCATGTTATGCAATAGATAACATTTGTGGACGTTGAAAGATATAGCAACGACGCATCCAAACCAGTCGCCCGACACTTCTATTTCCCTGATCATTCTAGCCAACACAGGACGGTCTGTGGCTCTTTCCTGTAATATATATAGATAGGCTAACCTAACAGCTGAGCTGCCATAAATAAGCTGGTCAGTTGTTTATCAAAAAACCCGAAAACTCGGGGGGGGGGGGGGCTATTTTCGGGCGCGAAATTCTTTTGAAAAGTGTTTCTTAAAGAAAAAACGTAACCGAAAGTGTTCTGCACAGCGCCGCAAATTGTTCTCGCGAATTGCCCCACAATAATCCGAACTCGAAAGGCACAGCGTTATTGTTATTATTAATTTTTTCGAGCTTCAAACTGTACGCACAAAACATTTTTCTTATTCTTGCACCGTCTTGACCTTGGATTTTACAATGTTTCAGTATCCTGAGATTTAACTGTCAAGGCTTGTCAAATCATGGCAGACTATTGGCCGTTCGCTTGAATGAACTGGACACAGGACGAAATGGCAGATTTAATGTCACTTAAAGGTTTCTTAAAGATAGAGTAAAGAACGGTTTTCTGTTTCTTTAAGTGTAACTTAAACACATTAAATGTTTATTTCCTTCATCTTTAAGACATTCACTTAAAACACTTAATGAACCATTTACATGCCATTTAAGCAGTGTTCTTAAAGGGTCAGTATAGAGTTTTTTAAGATCCTTTAAGTGACATCTTAAAGGACAGGATATAATCCTTTAAGAGGAAATGTTTCCTTAAATGTTAAGTAAATGGTAAGGAAAGTATCCTTTTCGCATATATAATTGAAATTATAAAGGGCAAGTAAAGAGTGTTTTAAGACCCTTTAAGTGACAACTTTAAGGACAGGATAGAATTCTTTAAGAGGCTATGTCACCTTAAATGTTAACTAAATGTTAAGGAAAGCATTCTTTAAGTACCTTTAATTTCAAATTAAAGACAGGAAATGAAATTATATGAACAGGAAATTCCGTTTAATCGCCTTTAAGTGACAAATTAAAGGGACAGAATACATTATTCTAGCATCAGTTTCTTGTTCTTGTTTTGCAATTACTGCCAATTTTATAATACACATTCGATGTAAATGAATTATCACCCCCACGTATGAGAGAAAAACAAATACATAAACAACTTTCCACTTACAAACTTTTTATTGTTCCCTTTCAAGCTACTTAATGTTTTACAAAGGAACGTAACACACTGTAAAGTGGTATAAATTCTCTACAAGTAACATTAAAATCAGAGTTCTGTAAAATATATATCATTTTAACAATCAACAGTTACTTTTTCTCTATAAGATAAAAATTGTAATTTGAAATGGACTTTAACAAATATTCAAGATTCATAATTTCCTTAGATAAAAATTGTAATTCGAAATGGACTTTAATAAATATTCAAGATTCAAATCTCCTTAGATAAAAATTGAAATTCAAAATGGACTTTCAAAATATTCCAGATTCAAAATTTCCTTTTAATTTATTTTTTATGTATATAAATCTGTAAACAATTTCTAATTCAGTGAATAGGTAATGAAAAGCTTTCTTAATACTTAGTAATAATCAAATACCGCAAATTTAACATTAAAATTTGAAAGTTATGCACTTGTTGACTGAGTGGGAGGACCAGATGGGACGACATTTGGCTCAAGGTCATGGCATATAAGTGCCAAATGGCACATGGCAAACAAATGCCCCAGTGCATCTGCTGTGTACAGGTAAACAGGTCACCCAAGTAAACAACAGATAGATTAGAAACAAAACAATACACACAACCTTCGAAGCTGCTTGCTTACACTCAACAAACAATCATTAAAAAGTTACTTCACACAGGCACATAAATGCCCCAGTGCATCTGCTGCGTACAGGTAAACAGGTCACCCAAGTACAAAACAGATAGATTAAAAACAAAACAATACTCACAACTTTCGCAGCTGCTCGCTTACACTTGAAACAAACAATCATTAAAAGTTACCTCACACTGGCACATAAATGCCCCAGTGCGTCTGCTGTGTACAGGTAAACAGGTCACCCAAGTACACAACAGATAGATTAGAAACAAAACAATACACACAACTTTCGAAGCAGCTCGCTTACACTCAAAACAAACAATCATTAAAAAGTTACTTCACACAGGCACATAAATGCCCCAGTGCATCTGCTGTGTACAGGTAAACAGGTCACCCAGGTACACAACAGATAGATTAGAAACAAAACAATACACACAACTTTCAAAGCTGCTCGCTTACACACAAAACAAACAATCATTAAAAAGTTACTTCACACAGGCACATAAATGCCCCAGTGCGTCTGCTGCGTACAGGTAAACAGGTCACCCAAGTACAAAACAGATAGATTAAAAACAAAACAATACTCACAACTTTCGCAGCTGCTCGCTTACACTTGAAACAAACAATCATTAAAAGTTAGTTCACACAGGCACATAAATGCCCCAGTGCATCTGCTGTGTACAGGTAAACAGGTCACCCAAGTACACAACAGATAGATTAGAAACAACAATACTCACAACTTTCGAAGCAGCTCGCTTACACTCAAAACAAACAATCATTAAAAAGTTACTTCACACAGGCACATAAATGCCCCAGTGCATCTGCTGTGTACAGGTAAACAGGTCACCCAAGTACACAACAGATAGATTAGAAACAAAACAATACTCACAACTTTCGAAGCAGCTCGCTTACACTCAAAACAAACAATCATTAAAAAGTTACTTCACACAGGCACATAAATGCCCCAGTGCATCTGCTGTGTACAGGTAAACAGGTCACCCAAGTACACAAAAGATAGATTAGAAACAAAACAATACTCACAACGTTCGAAGCAGCTCGCTTACACTCAAAACAAACAATCATTAAAACGTTACTTCACACAGGCACATAAATGCCCCAGTGCATCTGCTGTGTACAGGTAAACAGGTCACCCAAGTACACAACAGATAGATTAGAAACAAAACAATACTCAAAACGTTCGAAGCAGCTCGCTTAAAATCAAAACAAACAATCATTAAAAAGTTACTTCACACAGGCACATAAATGCCCCAGTGCATCTGCTGTGTACAGGTAAACAGGTCACCCAAGTACACAACAGATAGATTAGAAACAAAACAATACACACAACCTTCGAAGCTGCTTGCTTACACTCAAAACAAACGATCATTAAAAAGTTAGTTCACACAGGCACATAAATGCCCCAGTGCATCTGCTGTGTACAGGTAAACAGGTCACCCAAGTACACAACAGATAGATTAGAAACAAAACAATACTCACAACTTTCGAAGCAGCTCGCTTACACTCAAAACAAACAATCATTAAAAAGTTACTTCACACAGGCACATAAATGCCCCAGTGCATCTGCTGTGTACAGGTAAACAGGTCACCCAAGTACACAACAGATAGATTAGAAACAAAACAATACTCACAACTTTCGAAGCAGCTCGCTTACACTCAAAACAAACAATCATTAAAAAGTTACTTCACACAGGCACATAAATGCCCCAGTGCATCTGCTGTGTACAGGTAAACAGGTCACCCAAGTACACAACAGATAGATTAGAAACAAAACAATACTCACAACTTTCGAAGCAGCTCGCTTACACTCAAAACAAACAATCATTAAAAAGTTACTTCACACAGGCACATAAATGCCCCAGTGCATCTGCTGTGTACAGGTAAACAGGTCACCCAAGTACACAACAGATAGATTAGAAACAATACAATACACACAACTTTCGAAGCTGCTCGCTTACACGCAAAACAAACAATCATTAAAAAGTTAGTTCACACAGGCACATAAATGCCCCAGTGCATCTGCTGTGTACAGGTAAACAGGTCACCCAAGTACACAACAGATAGATTAGAAACAAAACAATACTCACAACTTTCAAAGCTGCTCGCTTACACTCAAAACAAACAATCATTAAAAAGTTACTTCACACAGGCACATAAATGCCCCAGTGCTGTGTACAGGTAAACAGGTCACCCAAGGATACAACTTGTATACTATTGGTAGCTTTCAAAGACATGAAAAAGGCGCCCCCCCCCCCCTCATTACTTTCTCCACTGTCCTTTTTTCGGGAGTGTCTTGACTGCATAGTTTTTAAATTTTGTTAAATTTATATTTCCTTAAGCTCCTCGCTCTCCCAAGGAATTTCTTTGATGACAAAGACCAACTTGTCGCCTTCTTCTTCTGTCTCGTCTGAGGACGTGTAAAGCTGCCACCTTTCCTTTTAAATTTGCACTCCACTTCTTTGCTTTATCCAAGGCAATAATCCTCCTGGCATTTTACATACATACATACATACATACTTTATTATAGCTCCCAAAGGGGCTCTTCCGCTATAAATACACAAATAATAATAAACTAATAACAAAAAATATATTATAGAAAATACTAATCTTCTCTAAAAAATATAAAATACTATTGTAAGAATTAAAAATTTCGAAATAATAAAAGCAATAACGGGGAAATCTCTAAAGTTTTAATAAATAGTTATATAAATTCTTCTTGAAATGCTTTGTGTCCCTAGTTTTCTTAATATCGTCTGGGAGGTCATTATATGACTTGGCGCCTCGAAAAGCAAACGACCGCTGACCTATTTTTAATCTACATTTTGGTAAATTCAATTCATCTTTTTTCCTAGTATTTCTATCATGTATTTTTGAGCGTTTTATAAATTTATCACTTAGGTAATTTGGCATTTGCCCATGTAGACATTTATGAACCATTACTAAATCGTTTAAAAGCAATTTATCTTTTACACTTATCCAATTCAAAGATTTGAGGCCTTCAGTAATATGGTCATACTTTTTCAAACCTAAAACAATCCTACATGCAAAATTTTGAACTAATTGGAGCTTTCTTATATTCTCTTTTGTCGTGTTGCTCCAGACAGTAGAACAATAATATAATTTACTAAAAACAAAGGCATTTATTAAAAAAATAAGAGTTTTACTGTCCAGAAGGTGTTTTATCCTATTAACTCGACTTAGCATATACATGCAAGTCGAGACAGTTTTTGTAATGTGTTCATTGTAATTAAGGTGGCTGTCGATATGTACTCCCAAATCCTTTGCGACAGTAACAGGCTTCACCTCCTTTCCAAGCAGCATTACAGGTGGTACGGCTGTTATGTTTCTCGTGAGCTGTGGGACTCCAACAAGTAACAACTTTGTCTTGTCTGGATTGATCAATAAGGAATTAGCACAACACCATCTCGAAATATCTCTAAGGTCTTGATTAACAGCAGTCACAGCGTCGGAGAGTTGACATGAAGGAAGCGCCAAAAAAATTTTAGTGTCATCCACATAACCTAAAGCTCTGCAGTGTTTTGGAACACGAAGAAGATCGTTTACGTATAGGGTAAACAGCACAGGTCCAAGAATGGACCCTTGCGGTACTCCTACTGTTAAGGGCAAGGTCTCAGACAAGGTGTTCTCTATCTTTACGGCTTGCTTGCGTTGTGATAAATAACTCTTAAACCAGGCACATGCAGTATCGGACACACCTAATTTATGAAGTTTACACAGCATCAGGTCATGGCGAATACTGTCGAAAGCCTTCGACATGTCCAACAAAACGATAACGGATATCTTCTTATCATCCATATTCTTAAGTAGTTCATCAGTATAATGTAGTAAAGCAGATTCAGTAGAATGGAATTTTCTATTTCCACTTTGGAGGTTATGAACTATATCATTTGAATTCAGGAAGGTCGTGAACTGAGAGTGTGCGGATCTCTCACAAACTTTAGATACAATTGGTAGTAGAGATACAGGACGGGTGTTAGCGGGGTCTTCACTGTCACCTGATTTATGGATAGGAACAACTTCAGCTATTTTCCAAGGTTGAGGAAAAATATTTGAAGAGAAGGAGCTATTAATAAGACTGGTAATAATTGGAACAGTAATAGGTGAACTGTCTTTTAAGATTCTTGCTGTAACTTTATCGTGTCCAGGAGCTTTGTTTGGTGGTAAACTTTTAATGATATTTCTTACGTCATTCTCCTTAATCAGTTGGAAATTAAATTTAGGTTTGTCGCCATCGTCTTCATCAGGACCGCGATTTTCGGACAAATTTATAGAATGCTGCTCCGCTTCTTGAAGATTAAAATTGTTAACATTAGCAAGAGCGGCGGCCTTTTCAGCTGTTACTTTTCCAACGTTTGTGTAGAAATCGTTAAATTTGTTCGCAAGAGTAAAAGCATCTTCTCTAGCTGCCAGAGGCTCATTCTTCTTTGGGACAATCCGATTGATGATTTTCCAAATAGAATTTGTATTACCATTGGAATTTCGAATTTCAGTACGTACATGTTCCATTTCAGCAATCCTTATCTCACGCTTAACTTCTTGACGAAAGAAACGATACGCATTCCAGTGCAGCTTATCGCCTGTCCTAATTACACTTCTATGCCACTCATCTCGCGTTCTCATGAGCTGTTTAATCCCAGAGGTGACATATGGGTTAGGTTTTGACTTTATTTTGACTTGCTTGATTGGAGCGTGGTCATTTAGTACATCCAGGAATAGACTATCAAAGGCATGCACTCGATCTTCAAAATCGTCAAAGAAATCAATCATATGAAAAGGAACACTGTTCAAATCTCTGAGAAAGTTATTAACATCATAATGTTTATAGCTTCTAGTAGTCACATATGAAGGTCGCGGCCGTGGTGCTTTTAGCTTTAGCCTCAAACAAACTAAATTGTGATCACTAATTTCGCACTGTATAACGTCACACGAATTGATATTATTTTCATTTGTTGGCAAAGCGACGTCAATGATGGTTCTGCAGCACAAAAGTAAGAAAGGTTTTAAAAGCTGTAAAAAATCAACACTTACAATTCTGGAGGGTAAGGCTAGTGTTTCTTTGAAGTTCTTACATGACTGTGTGTTGGGACAATGTAAACAATGAAGCCCAATCCTGGGGACACAGAGTGGCTCAGTCACCAGTACACCTGTAAATAAGGAAACCTTGTCATTATGGAAGGATTACAGTCTAGTTTTTGCCTTTGTCTGCAAACAATAAGCACTAAGATCTTATATTGTAAACTGAGCCTTTGTAATAAGCTGAAGTGCATCTTCAATCAAAACTAATAATTTCAAAGCTGAATCCAATATTTAATTAGTGTAAATGTTCTCACAACATGCACACTTGTACTATTCCTGGTGAAAATCGTATACAGGACTGGACTGTTTTAGCTCTTTCCCTGGTTCTTAAATGACAATACACCTTATGAACACCTGCTATGGACACTAATTACACTTATTGTATCTTTTAATTACAGTAGCTCATGACACATATATCACCATGCTCTATGGACACCTGCTGGTGAGGACAACAGACACTTTTCTCTGACCAAAGTAAAAATTTAAGTTTTCTCTTATATCAACCATCCATAGCAGTAGAACACAATTAAAGTGAATTATTTTCATATTTAAATTTAGAAAAAAAAACTGTTGCTTTTGACTGACATTTTCTCTTGAGGTTCAGACAAACAGACTGAATATTGTTCAATCCCATCAAGTGACATTAAAATTTTTATGGCAACATTGTCACCTTGACCAGTCTGTTGTACATACTAACAGAGCATGCTGATATATATGCGTGAGCTACTGGATTGGTGGGGACAGAAGAATTGCAATTACTGTCTGTTATGAGTGTCCATATAAAGAAAGTGTCTGTCCCACAATTTCTTTAGTAGCAGATGGTAACTGCCGGTTCATCAGTTTTCAATTCAATAAAAAATATGTACATGTATACAGAATTACATGCAACACATAAATATTGGAGACTAAAGTGCAAGGGATAACAATGATCTTTACCTCTCTCCAAAGGAATCACCAGTAGCATCTTGTTTTCTCTGCAAAGTGAGAAATATATTTTTACCAAATATGGGGTAACACTAAATGTCTAAATTTAAAAACTTAAAGTAGTCCAGAGTTCACTGAGTGTGTCAGCTGATTTTCATCAATTAAGCCCAGCCTTGATTTCTACCACTCACTCGGGTAAGGCTTACCTCCCCGAGAAAAAGGGTGGTATCTCTTGATAACATAACATTAATTACATGCACAGAACACCAAAATCATTTGACACATTATGTTACATTTGTAATTCTGCTCTTCAGTAATCACTGAATTTCTAAGTCTCTGATTGGCAATTGCACACTGGTTAACTGTATCTGAAAATAACTCTGCATCCCCGGGATCGGTAAATGAATTGACCAATGAAGCTGTTATCACATACAAGTCATGTAACTATATGTACATGTATTTATCAACAGCTACCAAACAATCAATTTTAAAAATGCAGTCAAGGGGTTCTGACTGATTATTTGATGGCTGTCAATATGCCTTCTGTAAAATAATTAATAGCTAGTACACATGAATGATTGTTTACAAGAGATTCAGTCAGGCTATTTTAATAGAAGCCAGTGGCCTTGTACAAATTCATTGGCTGAATCTCTTACAAACAGCTACCACTCATACTTGTTGTCATTCAGAGGAAAGAGAGCAGCTTTATACTCATCGCCAGGTAAAATTCCCGGATGGAGCTATTAGACGGGTTTTACATAAACTTTCATTTTCTGACTCAAGCACCACACCGCATTCTCTGTGTTTATGGAAACAGTTGAATATAATTATAACTGATGTATGGGGCTGTGTGGATTTTACCCATAAATGGCGGTAGTCTGCTTAAATGCACAGTAAAACAGGCCAAAGGTCAGTCAAAATAACGAATCTTATACTCACCGATCGCGATATGTTGGAGGGACGTGACATTGCGATGCAGAAGGTACGGAAGATAGTCAAGATGTGTGTTTTCTTCCTCGTGTCTCTCGATGAATTTTAGCTCCACTCGAAGTTTCCGATCCTCAGTGAACAGAACGTCTGCATTCTCCACCGTAAGCTCCCAAAGAAACGTTGGCGAACTTAACACTTCGCTGTTTGAAAATTCGATTTAATGCGCGCGCGCATTAAATCTATGCAACGTATTTTGGCGCTCAAAATACTAACTGCACCGGGAGTGGGAGGGGAAAATTGTTCATCCCATCACCGTACTATTATCAGGACTCGCCTTCCAAAAATGTTTATTGTTACAGCTTTTTTTTCAATAAAAAATTATCAGGATATGTTTTTACTATGAAAGAGTGTGCAAATTAAGTCATTAAATAGCCATAACTGGCTTAACCGGTCGACTAATGTCCCACGCCTAGACAGTCGATTCGCATGTCGACAGTACAACCAGTCAGCGGATGCAATTTAGCGCGCCAAATGCGCCAAAGCAGGCAAAGAAATCGCCAGAGAATCTTCAAAGAATGGATGTGGACGATTTTCACGAGAAAAACAAAACAAATTGGCGTTGTTAAGCATGGCGAGAATAAACACAGGAAATACGATGAACGGGATGAAGCGGAGGCGTCGAGAACAAAACAAGGCAAACCGAAAGCACTGCACTGCAATTTGTTTATCATTATTAGTTTTGAAAGTGGTGGTTGTTGAGTTTTTATCAATCTATCTGCCTTGTCTTTGGGTGACATTCAGTTGTCTCTTTTAGCTGATATTGCATGCGGCTTGTAATGTTGACAGCCTTGCCCTAGGACACCTTCTTAGATCATTTTGTTGCCACACAAACAAAGTACACCACGCGACTAAAACTGAGTGAATTGAAAAGGAAAAGATATGTTTCTTTTAAATGGGATTTAAGTGATGTCACTTAAATATTGTCTTTTATTTCCTTGCCTTTAAGTGGAAACTTAAAGGATTATTAAATGGATTTACAAGGGAAAATAATAACATGTTTCTTTAGGGAATTTAAGTGCCGGCTCTTAATTCTGGTAAGACATTTACCTAGCTTTAATATCCAAAGTAAAGCTTATTAATGATTTTGATCGATTTAAAATAACTTTACTGGAAGACTTAAATACACAGTTTTTCAAGTAAGGTGGTGAACTAAATTTAAGTTATCTTAAATGCTCTTAAAGACATATTAAAGCATGATACTAACTTTAAGTAATGTAAGAGTCTTTAATTGTAAAATTAAAGATTTTTTGATTCTTTAAGTGATCTTTATTTTTTTCGTAAAGACAAGTAAATTTACCATTTCGTCCTGTGGGAAACGTGGCCTATCTACAACAGCTAAATATAACTCACTCTAAACAGGTTATCGTTTGGGGTTTTCATCGTGTTCGGATCTTGACATATAACACGAAATGCACTTAATCGGAATCAGTAGCGCTGAGGCGAACTGAGCTGCAATAGAAAGATGAAATTTCGTGTTAAGTTTTCGATTTGTTCTTTCTCATTTGGCTAGACTGCGCAGTGGAGTTATCAAAGTCGGTTACTCACGTCTGGTTCTTCTGCTTCAGCGTTTGGTCGACCCGGTTTTCATTCCATCGGTTGCTGCAGTTTATAACAGCTACTGACAATTTTCTAGACCAAGAGGAGGTAGGTTTTCTTTTAAGATTTTATAGACTAGCGGCCGGTTAATTAGGTGCCGTTTTTGTTTTTCTTCCATAAAGTGGTAATAGTTGCTTCACAATTTGTTTACTCTTTTGACTTTCTAATCTCTGAAGAACAAATTACAAATGGAAAGGTTTTTCATCAGATGTAAGCCTTAGATACGTTTCCTTTCCCTCTAAAAGAAAATGCCACACATGGAAATGACAACATGCTACCTTAAAAATTGGAGTGAATAATTTATTTTACTGCAAAAGATCGGAAATACATTACTGCTCGTGTCTGACTGAAACTGTCGGTTTCCCGTTAGATGATCTAGAAACAGGTATGTAGTTTGCCTCAACTTTGTCCTCTATACAGTGTCTTTTCATGACTTTCATTTTAAAAGCATTCTAAAAGAGAGAGGACTTTCGTGCAATCATAAAAGTTATTTTTATACTCGTGAATTGTTCGGCGTTTTTATCCTGATCGCGCTAAACACTCTTAAATTTGAAGAAACAAGAGTGCATTTGTGGATTGTAAAGATGAAATTCTTCTCATCTTATCGGCCACTAAAATACAGTACATTTCAATTGTACAGTTATTCGCCAATAGATGAAAAACAACAATGGAAAACATAAAGGCAAAAAGGCAATGCGGAACGCTGAGGAGTTGACTTATTTTGCTTAAAAAAAAGAAGACTTCAGGACGGCTTTCACAGGCAGCTCTTCATGCAGCATTCTTTGGAAAGGTAATTAAGGGTGCGTTTCTTTGGGAGAATCCGAAAACGGATTTGTGATCCCAGATCATATGGATTCTTCGACACCAAAGAAACGCAAAATCCGAAAAAGGATTATTTTGTTATGACAAGACAAGCTGGAGGCACGCAATATATATATCAGAACGATTCTTCTCTCGTACTGCCCTACAATTCAACTAGAATGGAATACAAATAATTTAGAAACAAGGACAGTATCTGCAGTGGTTCAAGTGAACTCGCTATTTGCGTTCACAATTAGCAAAATCTGGTCCCTAAATTACAGAAATAGTGCACAAATGAAGTTATCCTGACGTGTCAATGCTTCTGTCCGTACTTTTGGAGGAAACTTTTCAAATATACGGAACGGAATAATCACCTTTATTATATGGCAAGCAATTCTTCAGTTTAAATCGAGTGTTCTGATTGGTTAGTTTTCGGTCGGGATTTTACAGTACGGACCATTACCATGGAAACGGTCCTTTTGGATATTTTTTCTTTCGTACTACCGCTCCGGCAAAATTCAAACTATGAAAACGCAAGAAGATAAAAAAGGAAAGGTTTGGAGCTGGTACAAAAAAAATGAACGAGGTAAACACGTCTGTTTAGAAAAAGCGCTCTTCAATTAACTTCACCGACTGCGCCAACGTTCTTCAGTGACAGTGTGTGTTTATTGTTTTTTTGTACGGCTGTAGACTGTAAGCTGTAAAGACCGAGTACATCGGCCAAGACTTAAACAATAATTATTAAAATTCAGCATTAACAAAAGAGCGAGTACCTTTCCACAAGAAAACCTCACGGCGACAAAAAATGAAAACTGCAAAACAACTAGCAAATGGCTTTCATCGGCAACTGTAAATCGAAAGAAACGATCACGTTCTTGTCTATTTTAATATTCGCCATCGCTTCAGTAAGCACTTTCCACAAGAACAAATTAAAGCTACACGTACATGCATTAAACTAACAGTGCACCTTGATTCCTCATCGAGATTTTTGCTCTTGTAGTGCACATCCTTGAAAATAATTTTAGCTTGTTCACAAGTCCGCTCTTGCTGTAGCTCGCGCTAAAAACAACTTTGTTAGGTGCGACGAAAATTTGCTCTCAGCATCCACAAAGTCCTCCATAAAGCCACTGAAGCAAACAACTTGCAGTATTTGATGGAGAGATAATTTCCAGTGCCTTTTTTTAAGTTCGAGTGTTCCTTTGTTCACATTACAGACTAACACGCTGCCACAA